>JAJPUD010006125.1:0-138272 GCA_023553655.1 Myrmecobius fasciatus | reverse complement strand
TTTTTTTTTTTTTTTACCTCAAACATTTAATCAGTACAAACTAGGTCAAAGGCACAATACATAGGATACAAAGATGAATAGCATCTTTTCTTTAAAAAAAACAAAAAGCTTATGGTGTAGTAAGGTAGATTGATAAGAACAAAAACATAATATATAAGAATATTTTTTAAATGTTCATTTATTTTTACTAAATAATCAGTTTGGGATAAATTATCTGATTTTGGAGAGTAAAGACACTCATTCTAAAAGATGCTATTCATTTCTCCTCTATTTCCTAGTACCGATACTGGAGTTTTAATTTAATTTAATTTCTATTAAAGCTTTAAACTTCACTAAGATTTTTAAGATGCTATCATTACTGAAAAGAAAAGTTGTGCAGCTTTATTAATATTGAGACACACTCCAAATAATGAAATTTCCACATGCCAAGCAAGTAGTAGCTAACATATGGCTAAGAGTAATAGGATTTAAGCTTCATTGTTACTTTGTAATGAGTTATAAATTTAAGCTGAGAGTACAATATTACTTGATTTGGAATAACTAGAAAAAATTATTAAGTGCATTAAAATTATGTTCTTTAAAATTTCTTCTCTTTCTATGTTAATTTTATCCAAATAGATTTTAGATATTTGATTAATCTTGACAATTTTAAAATAAAAAGCTCCCCTCACTCCAGTCCTCAAAGGACTAGAAAGCAACTACTAGAACATTAGGCATGGTGTATTTCCTGAGAAGCACCATTTAGTGTATTAAACATTGAACAAGAAACATCAAAAGGTATAAATCTGAAAAATATTCTCTAAAAATTCTCAGTAAGTTCACTTGTAGCTATAATAGCCTAATAAGAGTCCCCCCCAAAGATTAAGAAGCTGTTTTACAGCAAGGTGTTTAAGATATGAAAGTAGAATTAGCAGATATGGATTTAAATGTTCTAGATATACTATCATATGGTAAATATATGATTACCATGTATCATGTAACTCAGAAAAAAAGAGAAGAAATGAACATAAGAAAATTTGGCAGTTACCCCAAACTGATTGTTTGGTAAAACAAAACAAAACATATGTTTATAAAATATATTCCCATACTCTTTGAATTATCATTGTCAGTCCCCATTACTAGACCATAGTTTCTTTGAAGGCAAGGATTACATTCCATTCATCTTTGTATTCACCAACATGTCCCAAAAGTCTTAATGAAGTTTTAAGCTCCATTTTTTTTTTCTGGTTAATTGGACTTGAAATTTTATTGGTATGAGGTGTGCCAGACCTGAACCTTACGCTCTCCAGACTCTGTGGCTATTTGATTTCCATCCATTACACCATATGGTCTCTCCACAAATTCTCAAATTAAATTGAAATTAATTTTTCTTGGAGAATATCAAAGGACTTGGAGCTGAAAGATGCCTCAAAGGCAAAGCATTCCTAGATTTTCAACCTTGGGGCTACAGAATCCCTGGCAATAGAGGTAGGGGAAGATTTATTCAAGTAGCTATTAATACATATATTAATACATATCCATAAACAAACATACCACTAAAATCTTAGTATCATCTGCACATTTATTTATTACCATTTTCAAGTATAATGCTTTTGCGATTAAATAAAATAGACATTCATGTAAAAATATTATTGAATTGATAGTAGCTTTACATAATGTTTTTCACTGAATAGGTACCAATAGCACAACTGTTATGAGATGACGAAGTTTTGGGGTGGTTTCTTATTTGTTTTAAACGGGGTCCCTTCAATCTTGAAAATGTTGGGAACCTTTCATCTAGCTCAAATTCTTCACCTTATATATATGAGAAACAGAGGCCCAGGAGTCAAATGACAAGATTAAGATCAAGGTAGGATTGCTTTTCAAATGAATATGTTTTAATTCTTAATTCAACATTTTTAACACTTAACACTTTCAACTTTATTCTACATTGCAGTGTTTCTACATGACAAACTATATACTAGGCGGCCTAAAACAGGATTGGGTGATTAAATTCCAGTTAAGCAGCCCAGCTCTGCCTACTTCATATACATCTGTTTTCATATCAACTCAAAGATGTTAACCACCATATATATATATGATATATAATATATGTGTGTATATGTATAGAAACAATTTGAAAAGAGGCATTAATTTATATTCACAGAACTTAGAAAAATGCCTAAGACACAGTAAACTTTAAAAATAAATTTCTATTTTCTTCTCTTTACTTCTCTCTCTTTCTACCAACTTTTTCTTACTTAAGTCTGTTCTTTTTTTTCTGCCTCTTCCCCCCAACTTCCTTCTACACCCTTAATCAATGTACTTCCTCATCTTGTTTGCTATATCATGTGTTGTATTTTATTACTCTGTTCCCCTGGGGAGAGGAATGGTACTTTAGCTAATGGTTCATAATATATTTTATCCAACTTTTCAGAACAAGGTCCAAAATCTTCAGAAAGGCCTTCCTCCTAGCCCAATCATAGAATCAGCATTCCTTGGAAAGTCAAAACTTAAATTAGAAATTATTTTGGACCTATGCATAGTTATGGCAGTCTGTGAATGTATCTTTTATCTTTCAACTATGCTAATAACTCATACTAACAGCTTTCAAGATTTATTAACCATAGTAATCTTTGACACTTAGTGCAAGTATTATTTATACCCATTTCAGAGTTGGAAAACTAGGACTCTATGAGCTTGATTCATTGTACCAGGGTTATACAGATAGTAACAGGAACTGGATGTGAATCCTGGGCTTTTGGCCTGAACAGTAATGATATTTTAAAAATTTAAGCCCAACAATCTTTTACTATTCAGGAACCTAAGTACTTCAATTATTCAATTGTCTAAGTAATACTAGTTTAAACCCCTATTATATGCTGCAAATGGGAAAAAAAAAGGACCATTAAATCTTCATTCACATATTTATTCAGGTTTCCTCTCTCTCTCTCTCTCTCTCTCTTTCTCTCAAGAGAAACTTAGCTTATTTCTAAGCAGTTTTGATGCATTTTTAAGTGGATAGAGCTATGGCATGACAATGAAAAATGTGCAGAATGTTCATTAAGTTACACATTCTCCAGGTCATTACATCTCCATAATCAATATGAATAGGAATCATAAATATGGGGCAGATAAATAATTACCTTGTATAAGGTCTTATAATTCACAATTTTTCAACCAAAAGCTGACATTAAAATGGCCAAAGTAAGAGCTTAACCTTATAAGTGGAAAAACTAAGATTCCTTGCTGTTTTGATAGCTCATTAATCATCCTTTCGTTTGAAAAGGCTTGATTTCAACCTTAATAAATATCAAATATGACTTTGAAAAGCTATTATACAAAACCAGCAAGTAAAAGTAGTGTAACAATACTGATGAAACATCATTAAGTAGTTTGTTTATTGCTATTTCTGATATTTCTAATTTTTCAATAGTCTTAGTTGCTTAAGTCTGGATTTACAAAGCAACACGGGGACCACATGTTTCACAAACAATTTTTTTTTTTTTTTTTGAGAAGGACTTTCTCAAATAATTTTTCTTTGGGATCCAATTCCATTCCACTCTGGCAACCCCTATATGGGAATGGGGACGCACAGAGAGGGCAGCTGTCAGAACAATGTTCTTGCTACTACCTAAAGCTGTAATGGAAATAATTTTGTTAAGCACTTCTCTACTTCTTTTATAATCACCTAACACATCACACATCACATCATCGTAATAATCTCTTCTTCCTTTAATTCACTCTACATACTAATGCCAAAGAAAACACTCAACAACCATTTCTTGGTTGATAATGGTATAACAAGTCTCTCTCTCTTGTCCATTCCTTATGCCTAACTGGCTTTTAAGACTTTTCATACAGTGGTCCTAGGAGACTATTTGATCTATTTTTCCAACATGAATCCTGTTCATCAGGTTGACTTCCTTACTATCCCTGAGCAAGCACTATTCATTTCCACTTTCATCCTTAAAAAAGAAAAAAAAAAGCTACTTCCCTCTCCATTAATTGTCTTCTCCTTCCTCTTGGTTAAGGCAAAGGAGTAGACAGCCTTATGAAGAACAAAGTACACTAGTTTTGGAGGCTCAAAATCACTCCCATTCTCACCTCTGGCCTTCTTTCAAGTGCTTCTTTAATTATAGGGTGCAATTCTTCTATTAGTTCTCTGGAAAGAAAAACATTAATTGCCACATTAATAACCAACCTGATATAATCAAACTCTACATGAAAATATGTACACATAAACCTTTAACTTAACACTAGAACAAACAACCCTAGTGCCAGTGTTAATCACTGATTTTTAGCATTCAATTTGTGTTGGAAATAGAGATTAGATCAATTTTGACATCACTCAAGTATTTCTACATATGCTTTCTATTTATTTTTTAATAGTGAATTCTTTATAAATTGCTTTCTGAAAAGAATATACTAAAAAGAGAAAAACCTGAGAAAATCTGCAGATGCAGTAATAGAACCTATTGGGGAGAAAAAGCAATCAAAAAAGTTCTTTAGAAAAATTTACTGGCATAATATGCCTCTACTTCATTATAATGCACAAAAGAGTAACTTATCAATGTTTAAAACATTTAAAGTTTTATTTTTCTTTTGAAAATTGAGGTAGAAAAATTCAGCTTACTGATAATTTAAATATATATTCTGTGCCCCATATTTGCCAGGCACTGAGCTGGGTATTAATGGCCAAGGAATGAAATAAGATACAAACAGCCCCCCAGGATTTCATGCACTGCCAGGGGAGAGGAGACTGCTGGGTCCGAAGGCAGAGGGCGTGTGTCTGAACAGTAAGCTTTGCCACTTACAGCCAGTATAATCTTGGGCAAGTTAATTAACCTCCCCGCGCCCCCTTCTGCTCACCTATAAATGAGGTCAGAAGGAGATACTGAAAATTCTTCAAACTCAAACTTCTCGGATGTTTATGAAGATATGGACACAAAATATAGAATACAAATCATAACGTGGTGAGGGCAGAGGAAAGGTCCTACAAAGTGCTATGAGAAATGTGAAGAAGACAAGATGGCTTCCAGGCGCCTCCCAGAGTCCTCGCAGCCCGGGATGAGGAAAGCAGGAGAGGTTGGGGCCAGAAAGTGCAGAGGGAAAGGCCCCAAGAGCAGCAGCAGCGGGGGCAGGCCCGGGCAGAGGCACAGCCAGAGAGTGCCCAGATGCCCGCTGCCCCCCGCTCAGCGGGGCAGGGGCATGATGGGCGTCCCCCAGGAGCCTGGGCAGACGATGGATGGGGAGCCAAGAGTGAAAGCAGGAAGAGCAGCTCAAGGTTGTCATGGAAGTGTGGGCAAAAGGTGATGTGGGAAGCCAACCTTAGGGTGGCAGCAGCACGGAGAGATGAGACCTGAGAGACCTTTCGGGGCTAACGTGGCAGGATGAGGCAGGTGAGAAAGCAAGAACGGAGAGCGCTGTGAAGGTTTTATCCCGATGACTAGAAGGATGCTGGTAATGAGCTACAGAAAGATGTAAGTCAGGAGCAGGGACAGGTTTGGGGCAGGAGGACACACAGGCAGTCTGTAGAAAGGCAGTGTGGAAGCAAAGGAAAAACCTGCACTTGAGAGTCCTCCCCACAGACATGAACATCTAGAGTCACAGAAGGTGGTGGGACAGCCAAGTGAGAGGGGTGGAGAACAGAGACCCTTCCAAACGCTGAAGGGGCAAGAGGAGGCAGGGCTGTGCATGGAACTCATGATACTTTGGGAAAAAACAGGCATTGTCACATGAGGCCTTGTGTGGCTGATCAGATTAACAAAGGGGATCCTTAAGAAAATGAGGGGAAGATCAGACCTGGACAACATTGTCCTCAAGCAGAATGAAAGAATGTGCTTTATAAAGCACATTCAAAAAAACACCTCAAGCCCTAAGAATGCTGTTTTATGAAATGCTTGAGAATTAAAAACACCTAAGTGTTTCATTTACGTCATTTAAAATCCATCCTACTTTCTGTTAAGTCTGTAAATGTAATGTGGTACTCGAGGAAAAAAAAACAGGGATGCATCATAATAAGGCTCAATTTTCTTATAAAACTAAATAAGGATGGTAGATTCATTTTTCAAAAATCACTACATTTAAGAGATGAAGAAACATTATCAAAATCACTACCCCTAGAAATCTAGCCAATTTTTCTATTCATAATTTACTTATATAGAAAATATAGAGACAAGATAATAATTACCTAAAAGCTCCTGGGTTGGTCCTGCCAAGACCAAGAACAAGGGATTCAGTTATTTCCATGCTCTCAGAGCGCATCATTGGAACTATGTGCTTAAACAAGGAAGAAGGGGATGGAATGCCAATAATCTGGGGGGAAAAAATACTGTGTTTTTATAGTAGACAAAGTAAAACTACAATCTCATAGCACTAAAAAGAACAAAAATAATTTAACATGTTAAACTATTTTTTGGTCAGGGATAATGAATAGACAGACATAAACATTATACAAACAGCACTGGAAAAACAAATCAATAAAGCTGGCGTAACTCAAGGTGGTTAAATAATTTGCCTAAAGTCACACAAGCAGGTTAATTACCAACCCGAGCCTAGAACTCAGGTATCTTGACTCCAACTTGCACGGTCTTTTCCCTGTGCCAAGCTAGCTCCCCCAACATTTTGTGTTCCACATTGCCTTAGGATGCCAGAAATGGACTAAGGTAGGGAGATCTGCTCTCTAGTCTCCTTCTCCCCTTCTGATTGCGGTGAATTAATTTCCTCTCCCAGGGCCTCACTTTGACTTCTTAGCAAATGAAGCAAGGTGGTGCAGCGGGGAGAGTCCAGAATGTGGAGCCCAAACCCTTGGTTGGTCCTGGGCTCTTGCTGTGAAGCCTTGGGCAAGTCACTTAACCTGGCTTTCATGCCCGAGTGTCAAACAAGGAAATCTCCAGACTTTCATCTGCTACAAGTCCATTACTCTAAGCATCTAGGACCGGATCATCCGTGTGATCAGAGAAGACGTGAAGCACCAATTACAAAAGGGAGGCTGTGATCATCCAACCCAAGATCTAACTCAATACTTTATTGTATTGGAGGCTGAAATGATGCCTTTCTGGAAATGATGCTGAAGGTGTGATTTTAAAAAACTACAGTGTTCCCTTTTTACACCAAGATTCTATAATCTTGTGACATCAACTCTCATCCACTTACCTGGATCTCATCTAGGTGTCATCCTTGCCTGTGAGAGGAAACTTCAGTCACCCAGGCAAAACCCTACATTTCTCTCTTCTGCCCTTTTACAATTATACTTACCTTCCAATATTAGAAAAATGAATAAAAAACTACATGATGTGCTATAAATATAATTTTAAAAAAATCCATAATCATGATCTCAAGAATTGTGGCTTTATTGTGAAAATAAATGAAATGTGTATATATGATTAACATTTCATTTCTTTCTAAATAAATAAATCTTTACTAATCCAAGAAAAACAAAGAATTTGAAAAATGCAAAAGAAAGTGATCGCTTAATCTACTTACTTTTCTGACAGAAAACAACTCTACAATTGTTTTGTTCAATTCTTCACTATTACTGTGGAGACACTTCAAATACTTACTTTAGAGTCAATGCCATAACCACTGTCAGGAGTAGATGCCAGTGTCTCAGGAGGAGAACACCTCATGGAACCAGCAGATGGGGAAGAGGATGCACATGTGGCTGCACTGCAGCAAAGAATCAGGTAGTTTCTCCAAAGTCCAATGTAGGAATCACTGCTTATGGTAGTACTGACTTTTTTAGCATTAATGGGGCTACTAAACAAAGATAAAAAAAATGCAAATTCAACATAATGTATAGTTAATAATATTATAGCCAAGAAATATTTCAAAAAATTTCTCCAATACTTCAATGTATCTATTATGTCATCAGTAGGATAATTCCTTCAAGTAGCACAGACTATGGCCTATCACATCTTATGTATCCATATTTATCTATGTATCCATACAAATGTATATACACTGATTTAAAGCAGCAAATACATCTAAGGGGGATGGCAGTCTGTCAGAAGGAAGACATGAAGATATGAAATATTAATGTTGCATGAGAGAAACAAGAGCCAGCTAATGTAACTGAACCTAGAATAAATGAAACAATAAAAGGTAGGAAGGGACCAGGTTAGGAAAATCTCTAAATGCCAAAGGGAGGACTTTTGGCTGGAGACTGGAGATAATGAGGCTGACAGCAACAGAGAGGGATGCAACAAGGTTAGATTTTACTCTTTAACAACATTTTTTTTGGGACCTGAGTGAAAGATAGATTGGAAAAATGGGGAAAGGATTAAAATAATGAGACCTAATATGACTACTGTAATAAAAGTCAGAGGTGTTTAGGTCCTGAATGAACTCAGGCAGTGCCTGTGTGAGGGGAAACAAGAAGATATATGCAAGCTATGATATAGTTAGAAACAAAATTTGATAACAGAATGAACATGTAGAACATGGGAAAATAAGGACTAAAGGATGTCATGAGTATTATGAGCCTATGTGACTGCATGGCAACAAGACTATAGGATGATCAATTCTGATGGACGTGCCTTTTTTCAACAATAAGATGATTGAGGCCCGTTCCAATGGCGATTGTGATGGAGAGAGCCATCTATCCCCAATAGGAATTGAGTGTGGATCACAACATAGCATTTCCATTCTTTTTGTTATATGTATGCATATATTGGATTTAATATATATTTTTAACATGTTTAACATATATTGATGATTACTTGCCATCTAGAGGAGGAGGTGAGGGAAGGGGGGGGTGGAAATTAGAAACATAAGGTTTTGCAAGGGTCAGTGCAGAAAAATTACCCATGCAAATGTTTTGAAAATAAAAAGTTTTAATTAAAAAAATATATATGGTGGTGTTATAATAGTAATAAGAAAGCTGAGAAGAGGGAAAAGATTGGGGAGGTGGGGGGAGAGATAAAGAATTCTTTGGATATGCAAATGTCTAAGTAATAGTCAACTGCTACCAGAGTTCAGAAAAGAGACTATGTCTAGAAATACAGATCTAAGAAGTATCTGGCCAGAGATGATGAGTGAATCCACGGGAACAAAGGAAATTACAAAGCAAAATGGTGGAGAGACTAAACAGTACAGGGCTTTGGGGGGGGGGGGGAGAGAGAGAGAGAGAGCAGGGAGAGTCCAGAATGTGGAGCCCAAACCCTTGGTTGGTCCTGGGCTCTTGCTGTGAAGCCTTGGGCAAGTCACTTAACCTGGCTTTCATGCCCGAGTGTCAAACAAGGAAATCTCCAGACTTTCATCTGCTACAAGTCCATTACTCTAAGCATCCAGGACCGGATCATCCGTGAGATCAGATTGGAGAAGGGAGGAAGAGAGAGGGAAAGAGAATGAGAGATGAAGGGAGGAAAGGGACAAGAGAATATCCAGGAGAAAAAAAAGCAGTAATTACACATTATATGCACAGAAGTCAAAAAAGTCAAAACATATGCAATGTTATTTTTAAATGTCAATTAAAAAAATTTTTTTATTAAAACTTTTTATTTGCAAAACATATGTATGGGTAATTCTTCAACATTAATTCTTACAAAGCTTTCTATTACAATTTTTTCCCTCCCTACTATCCACCCCTCCCCTAGATGGCAGGATATGCACTACATGTTAATTATGTTAAAATACTTGTAAATGTCAATTTTTAAAAGCTGTCTTTGACTATGTTTGGTAGGATGTTAGGCATATAAATAAGAATTTTCCTGAAATCTATTAAGATAATGATTTGTTTTAAGTTATTTTTGTATTTAATGAAATTGGGTTGAGTTTTTTCCTCTAACATTGAATTATCCTTGCATTTCTAGTATACATCTAACTTGATATTCTTGATTGAATTTCATAAATGCAGTTCAGAAGAGAGCTTTCACAATTTTTATGAATTAGGGTAGAACAGATAAAAGCTTCTTTTAAAAAATGTGACAGAATTTTATTATAAATACATCAAGACTAGGAGTTCCTTCACTCCTCTTTCTCCTTCCCCACATAGTTCCTTAGATAAATAAAGTGATTGTAATGTATACTTCAACCTTTGATCCAGACATTCTACTGCCAGATATTTTGCCCAAAGGGATCACTGATAAACATCAACACACTCACTCCCTCTCTTCCTTTCCCTCCCTCTCTCTCTTTTTTTCTGATAGCAAAAAAGTGGAAACAAAGCAAATGCCTATTGATATTGGGGAATAGCTAAAGAAACTGATACATGAATATAATGAAGTATTACTGTACTTTTTAAGAAATAACAAATACCACAAATATAAAGAAGCGTGGAAGGGTGGCTAGGTGGCGCAGTGGATAGAGCACCAGCCCTAAATTCAGGCAGAACCTAGTTCAAATCTGATCTCAGACACTTAAAACTTCCTAGCGGTGAGACCCTGGGCAAGTCACAACCACAATTGCCTCAGCAAAAAAAAGCTTGGAAAGACTTACACAACTAGACATAAAGTGAAATAGACATGACTAAGGAAACAATTCATACAATGAGCTATGGAAAAAACCACTATCACACAAAAAAGAAAAGAAGTGTTGCAAAATTACAAAAAAGGAGATTGGTCACAATGAAGAGGAATGACAAAATATCTGCCCCAATTCCTTTGAAGAGATGAGAGGTCTAGAGGTATTAAAGAAAAAAAAAAGTCAGAATGGGGGAGGAAGAGAGTATATTTATCAGTTTTTCTGATTCCCCCCTCTTATCTCTCTTTTACTGTGATATTCTTTTTAAACTTTTTTTTTATTTTTCCAAATAAATGTAAACCTAGTTTTCAACATTCATTTTTGTAAAACTTTGTATTCTAATTTTTTCCCCTTCTTTTCCTCTCCTCCTTAAGACAGCAAGCAATTTGACAGAGGTTAAATATGTGTAATCCTTTTAAACATATTTCCATAGTTGTCATGTTGTACAAGAAAAATAAGAACAAAAAAGGGGGGGGGAGAAACCACGAGAAATAAAAAGCAATCAACAAAGTGAAAATAGTATGCTTGGATCCACGTTCAATCTCCACAGTTGCCTCTTTGGATGTGATTGGCATTTTTCATACCAATTCTATGAATATTGTCTTGAATCACCACATTGTTGAGAAAAGTCATCTCTGTTTTTTTAAGAAAAAAATGTGGTATATGAAGTGGCCCCGTGGAGGGAGGAAGGGAAAAGAGAATAAATAAAGGGGGAATTTAAGCAACATAAAACCAAACATATTAATATTGGTAAATATTAATAAATTTTGATTGTTAATATTAATAGATTAATAAATATTAATATTAATATACATTTCATATTAATAAAAATTGATTTTGAAACATAAACAGCCACTATTGCTAATTTTGTAAAGAGCAGTTTCAGTTTAAAACCAGGTAATAAAGGGTTTAAAAGACAGTAAAAGGAATAGAAGCACCTACTATAGATTCTCAAGTAGTCCAATCAAGAAGGAGAGAAGATACATTGGAAAATAACTAATGGGGATGATAGAACCAAGTGAAGGGTTTTTTTTTGGTTTGCTTTTAAAATAAGGATGGGAGAGACATGGGTATGTTTGTAAGCAAAAGACAAGAAGAAACTGAAGATAAAGGAGAGAGTGGGTAAGACAGTGAGGATCACTTTCTGGAAGAGATTCAAGTGTGCATGTAGATGGTCACCTGTTGCAATGGCCACCTCTTTATCTGAGGTAGGACTAAATAAGAATATATGCGTTTTCGGAGATGACAATAGAGGGAAGGGGAGAGAAGAGGGAGCTCCTATCTAATACTCTCAATTATCTTTTGGATGAAGTATAAGATAACATCTTCAGTTGAAAGGGTGAAGGTGAGAAGTCTGAGAAGAAATGAAAAGGTTAAGGAACAACCTCTGTGGAGTGTGTAAAATAGAATATATATTGCAGAGGAGTAAAAGACGTACCTAGTTAAAATGAGAACAGTTGAGATTAAGAAAAAATATAGATTTATAGTGAAAGTTTACAATGACTTAGCCATAATATATGAGTGAGCTGATCATGTAGAAGACAGGAATGGCCCAATTACTTAGATTTCTATTTTAATCACGCCTAAGAATTACATCACTTATCCCATCTCTAACTTGAATGGATATAGCACCAAAGGACAAGTCTTATGTGGACAGGCAGCTGCATAAAATAGATTTACCCACCTATTAATGTGTTACCTTACTTATCCCAGCCAACGAAATCTGCTATTGGAAAGGATACATATGACTAGAAAAGATTGCGTAAATGTATCTAACCAATCATACCCAGGTTATGCTACTGGTAATGCTGTACAAGCCATGAAAAAAGTTGTGGGAGAAGAAGCCCTCCCCTCAGATGATCTTTTTTATCTGGAATTTTTGAAGAACTTTGAAATGAACTTTGTAGCTCTCTCTCTTTAACTTTGGATACTAGTTGGTAACTCCTGCAAATCCTCCCCAGAGGAATGCCGGAGGCTCCCTCACACCATCCTGAGCAATTTTACGAGACTCTTTAATAAACTGCTAGCTTCGACTTCACCTCTAAGAAATATGGCTTTTATTCCTCCCTTCCCTCTCCCCCTCTCCCTCTGTTGTGAAGTTTATATGAAAGAATTGCTAACACTGTGCCACTATTTTATGTTTCAAACTGATAACAGACTTTAAAATATCCTCTATTCAAAAAATCTGTATCTTCAATATTTTGTCAAAGTGGCTGCAGGGACTAAACTGAATCTGTCTTTTACTGATGTGTTTGTACTTGACGTTGAGGTTAAAAGTCTGATTACAAGGTAATTATTTGGGTCTCCTGGATTTTGAACCTTTTTAGGAATGTGGCTAGATGAAGTTGCAATATCTTGGTCAAAAATAAAGCACAAACTTAAGTCTGTAAAAGTCTTTTAGGAAGAGCCAAGAGACATACAGTTAATCCCCCTTACTTAAGAACACCCATTTTAGTCCTCCTGAACACCACTATCCCATGCTGCTGTCCAAAACAGATGGTCCTTGCTCTTGCCTGTTCAATAGACAAGACTACCAAGGGAAGCCTTTTCTCTCTAACGTTTCCTCTCTGTTGATGAGGAAGATGATCTATAATATTTGATGCCAGAGACAACTCTTGGTCTTGATCCTGACTCTGGGGGGAGGAATAATTCTGGGGTTTTGGTACTATTTCTTCTAAGTTAAAAACTTGCAATTTCTGTACAATTGGCATTTACGGGATAGCACAGTAAGTTTCCTACTTTGTCATGGTAATACTTATTGAACCTCCAATGCACAGTATTTGTGAGGTCCACTTATTTTTCTCTGTGCTGCAAAAATAAATTAGCTTGGAGCAGCTAAGTGGCGCAGTGGATAGAGCACCAGCTCTGAAGTCAGGAGGACCTGGGTTCAAATCTGGTTTCAGACACTTAACATTCCCTAGCTGTGTGACCCTGGGCAAGTCACTTAACCTCAATTGCCTCAGCAAAAAGCAAAATAAATAAATAAATAAATTAGCTTGCTGGAAAGAACATGGGAGCAGACAAATACATTATCCATTCCACCTTGATAAAATAAGGCTGGTAGTCTGAAAAGCTATCAGTGTTTAAATCTCAAAAATGTTTACCAAAAACTGAAAGCATAATAGAAAAAAGAAAGAGAACATGTGCTAGCACATGTAAATGGATTTTTTAAACACTATTTTTTAAACATTCTGTTGAAATTCTCCATTTGATCCTGCTTTTCTGATCACCTTGGTCTCTCTAGGATGGGCAAATGTTAAGTCTGACTTATTCAGGATTCCGATTTGCTCCTTCTAATGTTCTTCATGCAGTGGGGTCTTCTACGCAGTTTTTCTGTTGTTTGGTTTCTTAATGTTATTTGTAACTTGGGTGCAACTACAATTTCATTGCTAGTACATTCCATTCTAAAGATGCAAAATCTTTATTTTTCTTCACATAGGAGGGAACTGTCAGTATGAAAATGTCAATGTATACAATGTGACATCCAAATACTTCAATATGAAAAATAAAGGTTAAATAAAGTTAAAAAAATATACTGAAATCAATCAGCATGGTTTTGTGATTTTCAATAGCACGTAGATAAGAAGGAAAAAGGGTAGGTGGCAGGAATAATTTGGGACTCGAGTTTGGCAATTTTATGATTATATCATGGTTCCTAGTATGGTTGTGGGAAAGAGGGAAGGATGTAAGAATGGAAAATAGTGTGGAGTTAAACCAGTTGACCAAGGACTAAAAGATTCAAGAGAGTGTATTGCAAAAAGAAGGTTATGGAAAAGAAAGAAATGACAACCACGGTAAGAACAAAGAAGAAAAAACTAAGGTATCAAAAATTTAAGGAAAAATAAAATGGCAGAAAATTCTGATCAGATAAAGGAATTTCAGAGTACACAACCACAGAAATAAAACCTTTGTGGGTGATAGTTAAATCAAAAGTATGACTATCTCTATCTTTGTGTTTAGTTGAGGCAGAGCGGAAGAATAGGTATTGAACAACATTGAATAGAATAAGTAGAAAAATTTAAGCAGATTGAGGAACAGGGAAGCTATAGAATTAAGTGTGATTCACTTCACCAACTTCTGCTCTTTCACCATGCAATAACTGTTTTTTGAATTCTTAGCAGTGCAGAAATTTTTTTAAAAAGTGGAAATGTGAAGAAGTGGATGGTGTGTGTGTACAATAGTGATTCTATGATATCTACACACAGACCAACATGATTCAATCTTTTTTGTACCCATTCCTCAAAAATAGCTTCAAAAAGAATTGTGATCAGAAAATATGTATTTCCTTGGAAGACTTGAAGAGTTTAATTTTTATTCATATTTAGGATTAAAAAATCAGCTAATCAGATCAACATTATGTTGAAAGTTTTTAATTACTCAGGGAACTAGAATTCTGATGCCCCCCCCCCAAAAAAAAATGCTGGTAGAGAAGCCTAGACAGTGGACAGGCAGAGTAAATGGGAAGGTGTTCTTGTTTGGGAACAGAATAATTTAGGGTAGCAAAAAGGGAATCAGGAAAGTAACAAATTCAAATCTGTTATTCTGTAATTTTGCTTCTAACCTAGAAGCAGCCAAAATAAAAGCTGAATATTACTAATAACAGGAATTATGAAATCAGGGCAAACTTAGAAGGATGCAAGCTTGGGTTCCCCTCAATTCATTGCAGTAATCCGGTCCTGTATTATTTTGTTGAAACTACCTCCCTCAATCAATAAGAAGAGGAAGAAAGAGAGAGAAAAAAGAAAGAGTTGGAAAAGATATATGTTTCTTATGCCTCCTTTTCCCATTTTTATTTTAAGTATGTTACAGCACATTATTCTTTAAGAATCCCTATTTTCAGAACTTTTAGAAATGCTTTTTCATAAAAGTAAAAATTATAATGTAATTATTTAAATTACAATTGAGAGGAACTCACTTTATGTCAACCTGAGGAGATAACAACTGAAGTCTTGTGTAGGCAAACATCCAAGCATAGCTCACGGCAGTAGAGCAGTACTTTGGAAGATTTTCTTGTTTCATAAAACTTGACAGACTAATTATCCACGGATCCTGCCCCTGGGTCACATGTGCAAATATCCATATATGAGATGGGCTGATCACATCAAATTGGTGGCTGATAGGTGATGAGCTCCACTCAGCTAATGTTTGCAAATCTATGGAGCCAGGGCAATATAGTAAAGTTGTCTGTGGAGAAAAAAAAATGCATATTTAGAACTGCCTGAAAGCTTTCTAACATGAACTGGATTTAAGACCAATAGATTCTCAGTCTTGACTCTAAATGGTAAATGGATTACATTTGTCTTTGCTCCTGAAATCACTAAAGAAAATCAAAGTAAAATAAAAATGACAATTTTCTGTCATATCTTACAAAATTCTATTTGTTCACAAGAGTAAGGTCTACACACATTCTCAAAAATTGGTCTTTTGATATTTGAATTAAACTGCAACACTAAATGCTACCTTCAATTCTGCTCAAACATCACAAGTCAGAGAACACTTAAATTGGAAAAAGCATAAAGTGGAAGACTAATATGCACAATATTAAAAACAATAATAATGCAATAAAAATATTTTTTCAGATAGGTATTTCCAAACAGAATAGATTTTTAAGCATCTATGGTGTTTTGAAAGAATGTGTTTTACTAATCATAACGCTACATGCAAGCACAAATACATCTCTCTCCACGTTCTCTGAAGCTCCTTTCCTCCAAGCCCCCTAAAGTAATGAGTTTGATAGATATTCATATTATATTCTTTGTCTCTATAATTTCCAAATAAAGAATGTCATTTTGTAACCTAAATAAGAAATTAAGTAAATTAAGTAAAATATACATAAACTTCCTTAAGAAATAAATTTGTAGGGGCAGCTAGGCAGTGCAGTGGATAGAGCACCAGCCCTGAAGTCAGGAGGACCTGAGTTCAAATCTGGCCTCAGACACTTAACATTCCATGTATGACCCTGGGCAAGTCACTTAACCTCAATTGCCTTAGCAAAAAAAAAAAAAAATTGTATTTTTAAAAGAAGTACACTTTTCCCTCTAACCTACTAACACATTTGCATTTCTTTTGGAATAAGAGAATTAATTAAGCAATTAATGGTTGACTGACATCTTACTTATTTAAACACAATATCTTGCAAATAAAGTTAGATTTCAATATATCGACCATGCCACAGACATCACAGGATCCCCAGTTAAGACTTTTTGAAGTTGTTTAGGCCAGCTACATTGTTTGACAGATGTGAAGTTTGAGATTCAGGGGAATTAAGTGACTTAGTCTGAGTCACACAAGTAATATCCGAGACATGGTCTGAACCACATTCTTCTGACTCCAGAGTCTGTGTTCTTTGTATTATGTAGACTACATTGACAATTCAGAAACCATTTCAATTGATGAAAATCAAATATATATTCTAAATATTTAGATTATACATTTGATTTGGTTTTATAGAGCTGACCATGGAAGATTAACAATATGAAAAATGATATAATTTAATGCCACCTTATTATTACATTTCTCTATATACTTTATAATTCACGTACATTATTTCTAAGGTAAATCTATCATAGAAAACTTATACCAAAAGATAAGACAATATTCTTTAGTAAGATAACATCAAAGCAAAAAACCCATTCTCATTACCTGATCAGCTCCCGTGAGGTGTATGAAGCTCTCAAGAATGGATGGGCTCAATCTGTCCATCACATCGATGGCCAATTCATCATCACCCTAAAAATAATATATATAATCCTCTGAAAAATGTAATAGTATTTATGAAAAATAAACTAAGGTAATTATATAGTAGAATTTATTTAGAACACTATTCACTGTAGAAAGGACAAAATTTATCTAAAATTTCTTAATCTTACCTTAGAAATTTCCAAAAGTGCAAATAAAGCTCGTACTTCTCTAAGGACACTGACAGCTAATCTCCTAGTGGCAGGACGACTACTACAAAGAATGACGAGTGCAAATCCTTCCACCACATGGAATACATTGGAATATGGGATTCTCTCCAAAGGAAGGGAGTGAGCAGCTCCATTAGATATGTCATGCTTTAGAAAATTAAAACAATTACTCAAGACTTGCTGATAACAATAAAGACAGAGCACAGAAACTTAAAATATAACAATTATCAATGCAAGTATGCCCTACTTTAATAAAACCCATTAAGTAGAAATCTAGTTTAATAATAGATAAATTAAAGTGACTACTTCCCCTGCAAAAAAATATAGCTTCCATTGCCAATGAGTTCAACCACAAGAAACTTTTAAATTATTATACTGAACTGTGCAGCAGAGAACAAAAAAAAAAAAAAAACGCAAAGTAGTTGGGGAAATAATGTATATTATTTATTATGGAGGTTTAAAATGAGTAAAAATTTATAAAAAATTTTTTTTATTATATTAAAAATAAGATTTGGTAAACAAAAATATAGAAAGGCAGAGGCAAAAGGCCCTGGAGTAGAAGCTGCAAAGATTCAGGCTACAGGTCCAGTTTTTGTTATGAAGTAATTAAGTAACATTCAACAAGATACAGAACCGCTCTGGCACATGCTTTATCCAGACCTGTTAATCTCTAAATTCATTTCCAACTCTACAATGTTCTTATTCCACATCACCCTTGGAATCAATCAATAAACATTTACTGGACATCTAAAATAAAGATACAATAAATAACATTTTTTTTTGAGGGAAAAAAAAACATTAAAAGAATAGCTTAGAACAAGTAGTATTAAGGTGCTCCAGCAAAAGACCAACAAGAATTTCTGAGATTCCAAGTATGGTTTCCTTCCTGAAAGTAGACCATCTCTTCTGAGCTACCAGAGGCAGGACAGAGAGGTTATAGGCAACGAACTGCACAGAAATGTATGGATCACCTAAGAGTGAGGGAAGTAATCCCAATGCGTTTGTAGGGAACTAAAGATGAGTTACTGCTTCAATGGAGCAGAGGGGACCTGGTAATATTATCAAGGTTATGATAAGTGAAGCCCAAGTTCTGAAAAATATTATACTATCCCAACTTGGCAAGGCTTATAATGTGGACAAAATCTGGGTCAGCTAGGGTAAAGTCACTGCCAGAAAGTTGGCCAATACATAATGACTTGGATTAACTGAAAGGATGGAAGATATACAACATAATTTAATGCAAGGAATAATCACGTTGATGAAATTTATTTTTATGTCTACGTATACACTGGCATTTCTAACAACTTACACTTTTATAATTAAATAACACAATTTCATTTTTAAGAGGAAGAAGCAAAGATATGTTCTCACAGATTTCTAAAGCAGATTTATTGTTGCTTAGACATAAGGTTTTACTGAAAGTATAGTACCTGAGAGTCTTGGTTTTTATTGTGCATTTGGGCTGCTTGCTTCCACTGATTTATTAATTGCACCAACATTTTTACAGCATTGTCAAGAAGTGTGGGATGGACATCCGTAATTTCCCGTACAATGAAATACACAAATCCTGAAAGAACATCTTCCCGCCAATCTGGAAAATCAAGCATTAGTGCCTGCAGAGTATTGAAAGCCAGAGCGCGTAGTTCCTCATCCATATGGATCGTAAGCCTACCAAAAACAAAGTGCCATTAGGACTCTTCACAACTCTACCAGTATTTAGAGAGGCTTATGCCTGAAAATACACATTTTTTAGCTGTTGCATAATAATCAGAAACATTAAATCAGGGTTCACTGGCCCTTTTCCGTGCTCCTCCCATTAGGCTATTAATCTACACATATTTCCACCCATTTAAAGTTATTCTTTTCATATAATTATTTCAGCAAGAAGCGCTGAACAATCACTTTAGAAGATGAAATATATTTCATTTTGAAAGAAATCTATTTATCTTTACAATTAGTCTCAAAATATATTTTGACTAATTTTTCTTATACTTGATAATCACTTTTGTGACAGTTAAATACAAGATGGCTGATGGTGAACAAAATGTAAATCATAATGGTACATTATAAAAACAATTCTTGGAGATGGGAGTGAAAATGGAACTTAACAGATCAGATAGCAAACATAGAATGAAGTAAATAGGGTAAGAGCAGAAAGAAATGATTAAGGAAATGAAGGTGAAACAACATAGAAGAAAACCTTCAAGATTAAAGTATCTATGTCTGCATATAATAATAAGACATGGTAAAGTATTTTTTTTAAAAGCATGAAAACAATAAAGGAAAATGAATGCCATTTTTTTAAAAGGACTTTATATAGAATGTAAGGAAGTGAATGATAAACAGGAAAACCATAAAAGAAATGGTTGCAGTAGAAGGAATAACCAATAATACATTAATATGCGAACAAGAGATTCAAGTCCTGGATGAGAAGAAATAATTTTGGAGATTGACTATAACAACAAATGCATCAGAGTGAGAAATAGTCTGAATGAGTAAGGTAAGTAGGTAGTATTAAAAAGATGCCACAATTACATGCTTGGGAAGCTGGGAAGATGGAGTTATCCACCATGACAGAGGAGAAGAGTTGTGTGGTTTAGGAGAAAGGAGAGATCACATCTTCACCCTGCTGAACTCAGTTCTGGTCTTCACTAAGCCAACCTTCAACTGACAATGAGACTGAAGAGAAAAGAGGTGACAGCGCGGCAGCCTTGGCAGCAGCAGTTACCCAAGGACATCGGCAATGACCCAGGGTCAGACCAATGGTAACTCAAGCCCGGGACTCTCTCTGTCACTCTGTAAGAGAAGACCTTACACTACCTTCTATGACACCAATCATAATAGTTTCATCCCAGCAGCCCTGGCTCCCCCAACAAGCATTAGGGATCTACTGCCCATGAAACTATCTAGATGCTTTTAGGCGACACAATTTCTCAGAATATCATTTCATAAATGTCCTCCCTGCCATGTAAAGCAGCAAGGATTCCAGTCTGGCTAATGAAAGACTTGAAGATTTATAAGCATTCCTCAGAGACAAAATACAAGTCAAATCCCACTAGGACAAAATCTACAAGGGATCCCCAAATTGTTATCAGAGTAGAATGTCGCCACAGTTAAGTACATCATAGGAAGTCATTTCTAATCTACTGTATCTGGAAACAATACAGACTATCTCTTCTGAAATAAATGAATTAGCAATTGGAAAAAAAAACTGCTCTGAAAATAGTACAAAAAAAGAAGTAAAGTAACCTGTGAGACAAAACGTTGTTTAATTTTGAGGAGGTAAAGTGCATGCATATTATCCTCTTGGAGGTTTTTTTAAAAAATGTATAATTACTTTGCTGAGCACAGCAGAAGTTGAGGCTTCTTTGGAGAGAGGGCAAGATGGGACTGTTGGGATAAATGGGATGCTGAAGGTGGAAAGAGCAAATGGGAATGGAACGAGGCTTGCAGCTTGTGGAATTTGTAAGGCACATGATATCACAAAGGGCTCAACTTTATTAAAAGCACTCTGTCTTTGCTTTGAATCAAATTGGATAACATGTAAGGAAATCAGTGATTTACTGTCCCAAGATTCAATGATTTCTCCTTATATCCTTCTCAATAAATACTACTCTACTCATTAATTTCAACTTAAAACATCTTAAGAGTATGTATGTGTGAGTGCCTATGCATGGATGTGTGCACGTAAAGGTGAAGGCAATGAAAGATGCATGGGATATGTTCCAGAGGTCAACAGGAGAAGGATAGAGCAAATTCTAAATGAGGAATATCCTCAGGAAAATAAAGGTTTTGAAAGAAAGGACTTCCAAAGTCTTGTCTAATACTAGAGTCTAGGACTATAAGAGTTCTCAGTTACATTTACCTATATGGGCAAATATAGTAAATGTAATTGATTGAGATTTTAAGAACATTTGCAGTATATGGGCAAATACAGGTATATGTAACTAACTGAGAATACTGTTGATACTGTTCTCAAAGGTCACTGTTCAATATATACTGCACAATTAACTTGGTCCCTTTGTTATTCTAACTACACACACACACACACACACACACACACACACAAGAGTATGATTACTATAGAGTCTTTAATCAAAACCTGGAAATATTTTTGGTGCACAGGGAAGTAATTAAATTTTTTCAGTAAAAAGACATGACTTCTACTAATAATACCAACAAAAAGTTCATCAATAGAGAGAAATGAATGTAAGATGTCAAAGCAATAATTGGAGAAATAAATTTAGTTTTAGTATCTGTCCAAATAAACATGATGGTGTTCTAGGCATTAAATACAATAACTGTTTTCTATGTAAAGGGATAATGCAGGGGTATAAGAACCAAGAAACCTCATGGAGAGTTACAAGATGAAAAATTTAAAAACCAATGAGGATAGATCCAAATCACAATCAATATAAACGAAAAATTAGAAAAGTGAGATTTGTAGGGGATTCAAGACAAGACATAGAAGTTAAAATGAATGGGAATCACAAGCTTGACAGAGAATTAAGAGAAAAGGTGATAATTAGGATGCTAAATACAGGGTTTATAAATTATTTTATTCATTCATTTTAAAGAAAATATTGGTGATTTAAAGTCTAGGCGCAAGTATTAAAATTTCCATAGCAAATAATAGTTTTATTTCATTTACCTTGCTAACAGTTCAATGAGGTCCGTTCTGCTCATTCCATCTGGAATCAATCTTGGGATAGCAGCAATACACGTTCTAAACAAATCAATCTTCGGTTTTCTCTCACCCCTGAAAAATAAATGATATTAAGTGCAAATCATTAGTGGAATTAGTGTTTAAATTTTTCTTCTGATAAAACACAAAGTAGAAATAGTATAGAGAAATAAAACAATTCATTACATACGTGATCATTTCTTCAGGCTCTTTATTAGACATCTGTATACTAGTCATACACATTGGTCTTCCAACTTCTTTGTCTAAATGTCTAAGTATGCTGTCTAATGCTTTTCTTACTTGAGGGTAGTATATTGACATTCCTGAAAAAGAAATAGAACACCACTACTATTTCTTACATATTTTTTTACCTTTATGATTTCTTTTAATACCTCAAGTTAAATATTAATGAATCATGGCTATCAAATACTACTGCTACTTTGACAATTTTGCAGCTGAAACGTCTGACAAAATAATACAAATGGCTGTCTATAAATTAACTACAATAAACTTTTTTTTTTTTCTTCCTAAGGCAACTGGGGTTAAGTAACTTATCCAGGGTCACACAGCTAGGAGGTCTTAAGTGTCTGAGGCCAAATTTGAACTTAGGTCTTCCTGACTTCAGGGCCAATGCGACCTCTAGCTTCCCCTACAACAAATTTTTAATACCAGGCTTGTTTCTTCTGCCTCTTAGAAGAATTCTATCATACAGAATTAAAATTTCTTAATCGGTTTTAATACTGACAAAAGATACTATTGCTACCAACCTTTTACTACTATTACTTTCAAGATTACTAACTTATTCTAATTATTTTGTTGATACTTTACTTAAGATACTCAATACTAACAGCAATTAGTCTGTATAATTCCAGCTTTACTTCATTTCTACTGTTATTTTGCTCCTGACACTCAAGTCCTGACCATGTCTACAGCTTTTGGTAAGCCTACCAGAAAGGTGTATTTAAAAATATAAGTGCTATTAATTCCTAACATAGAAAAAATGGAAGATAGAATGGAGAAATTAGGGTCCTAAATTGTCTTATTATGGTTTTATTTTTTATTTGAGATGAAATACCAGAATGTCAGATGAACCTATTTTCAAAGATAACTACAAAAATTCATTATAAAAACACATTTTCCCCATGACATGTCACTTTGCATTACTCTCTTCTATTATAGATTGGACAATAAACAAAAATTGACAATACAAATAAAAAAAAAACCTTTTTTATTTGACATTTTGATTGCCTAGTTCATAACATTCCTTCATTGTTAGGATTAAGGGAGAAATCACTACATGAACATTATTTTAAAAATTATACAGTTTCAGAAAGACAAACAGTTCACAAAACAGCCCTTCAATCTCTCAACGTATTTTCCCATATAAAGGTTTAAAAGAACAAGCTCTTAACATTAATTTCATAAGATGTGACATAGCTCTTCACCTCAACCAGAAAATCAAAAGACATTTAGCTAATATCACTGCCTATGTGTCAAGGGCTGCTGTTTCAGAATGGAAAGACATCAAACATACCAATCTTTTAAGATCATATAATCAAAGTAGGGAAAATAAGTCATGAAAGAACAATTTTATTTTAACTCTATTACTTGAATAAATTAAGGAACAAAAAGAAAAAAAATATGCAAAAAAGCTGAGCCTGGAGGGGAAGGGAAGGGTTTTGATTTACTAAAAATGGGGAAGGAATGTTCTGCAAATAGCAAATAGCATACATCCCAAGAAATGGAAGAGGGATCCAATCTAAATGTGGGGAATGGTGAGAACAAAGAGACATAGAGGAAAGGGCAGGATGCAAAGAAATGGTCACAAGAACAGCCTGGCTGGAATGTAGACTCATAAAGGAGAGACAGGCTGTAAAGGGACATAAAAGCTATCAATACCCACTAGAGATCTGAGCAGAGTGAGATGAACAGAACAGGGCAGAGTGAAAAGCCATAACCAGCTAACTGTGAAGAAGTAAAAAAGGATGAAGATCAAAAAGAGAGAGCATAAAGAAGAGAAAAACATTTTAAGGATGAGAATATCGTCTAGTAACAACATCAACAGATCAGATGATATTAATAACTCTTCAGGGGAAAAGAAAGATGTTTCAGCTGGAATGCAACTAAAAGAATTATCATTGTAACCGAATTAGTATGAAAATCTATGCAAAAATATAGCTCTGTGTGTGTGTGTGTTTGTTCCCTTGCTATGTACTTAAATATTCTGTTTAAATTACTTCACTGTGATTCAAAATATCCTCTTGTTTAGTTTGGTAAATATAGAGAGAAACATGTGAGTTATGGCTTTGAAGATATTTACCCAGGGCATGACTTGAACCTAAGTATATCTTTCAAGCATTATAAGAATGGAGAAGTAAAAGAGGAATGGGATAAAAAAAAAATTAGAGAGAACATTAATTTGCCAAGCAAAATCTCATTCCCAATCATGCTAATTAAATGTACTAAATTTTACTTGATCAAGGAATTTGAAATCAAAGAACTTTAAAACAGCAAAATGACAGTCTAGAGACTACACAGAACTTGTATTAGAAACATTAGTAAAATCTAGTGGAGAACTTTAAGTTCCTCAAGGGGCAATCTATTTGTCTAATCTATGTTTTAAATCAACTTTTACTTTTCCAGAAGTCTGAATTTAATGGTAGGCAGGAAATAAACAGCTCATTTTTCTTCAACGATTGTACAATGTAATCTGGTACATCAGAATAATAATCAGTCAAATTACAAACTAAAATCTGGAGACAACAACACTGAAAACATGAAATTATTTTTTTAAACTTTCTCCTGGCTCAAAAATAATTCAATAAAATTATATTAATTTCAAAATAAATTTATCCAGTATAGGGAAAGGATAGATTTAGGTTCAGTATCAGTGGGTATATAGAACAAAGATCATCAGCTCCATCCAGCCTTAAACAATGAAATTCTGGAAAGTTCTAGAAACTGTTATTTTGTTTAGTTTGGTAAAAAGAAAATGTAAAGACATGTGAGCAGTGGTTTTGAATAGATATTCACTGGGGGCATGACTTGCACCTAAGTGTTTCTTTCAATAATTCATGTTTCAGGGGCAGCTAGGTGGCGCAGTGGATAGAACACCAGCCCTGAAGTCAGGAAGACCTGAGTTTAAATTTAAGTTCAGATACTTAATGCTTCCTAGCTGTGTGACCCTGGACAAGTCACTTAATCCCAATTGCCTCAGCAAAAAAGAAAAAAAACATATAAAACAGGAAAATTAAATTGAGGGATTAATTTTCTTTATGCATAAAAATAACTAAAAATAGCAGCAGGTACAGATGGGAGAAAAAGATCTGGAAAGAAAAGGTATTTTAGAGGAAGACATGCTTTCTTATAGCCAATCAATTATATGGATGAGTTCTGCATTTGCAAATCAGAGCATGGAAAAAAATTTTTTCAAAGTGCTAGGCTGGAAATAAGGAATCCTGAATTCCAGTCACTGCTTAATCAATAAATATATGAGTGGGCTTAGAAAAGTCCATTTCCTTACCTAGAAAATTAAGGCAAAACAGAAAGATAAGAAGAATTTGTTTTTTTTCCCTTAGATGCGGGGTTTAAAAGAAGAGAGAAACTGAAAATGGAAGTAAAGGAAAACCTGTTGCTGATCCTTCTTGAGGACAGCTTCATTATTGTTAATGAGATTATATATAGGAATAATATAAGATTGGGAAAATGTGTGATAGTAATTACATAAGGATATATAGAATTAAAAGGACAAAAATATCTGTGTCAGTGAAATATATCTTTTAAAAAAGTTATTTGGTCATTTGGAACTATGCCCCAAAGGCTATCAAATTGTGCATATCCTTTGATCCAACAGTGTCATTATTGGGTCTATATTCCAAAGAGATCATAAAAGAGAAAAAAGGAACCACATCTGCAAAAATGTTTGTAGCAGTCCTTTTTGTAGTTGCAAGAAACTGAAAACTGAGTGGATGCCCATCTGCTGGGGAATGGCTGAATAAGTTGTATGTATGCAATGTATATATGTGAATGTAATGGAATTTTATCGTTCTATAAGAAATGATAAGCAGGCTGATTTCAGAAAAGTCTGGAGGGACTTACACGAACTGATGCTAAATGAAGTGAGTTGAAACAAGAGAACATTGTACACAATGACAGAAAGATTGTGTGATGATCAATTATGATAGACTTGGCTCTTCTCAACAGTGTGGTGATTCAAGGCATTTCCAATAGATTTGGGATGGAATATGCCATCCACCTAAAGACAGAGAACTATGGAGACTGAATACGAATCACAGCATAGTATTTTCACCTTTTTGTTAGTTTGTTTTTTTCTTTCTCATAGTTTTTTCTCTTTTAGTCTGACTTTTCTTGCACATGACAAATATGAAAATATGTTTTTTAAAAAAACTGCACAAGTTTAATATATATCAGATCACTTCTTGTTTTGGGAGGAGGGAGAAAAATTTAGAACTTAAAAAAATGAATAATGAAAACTTATATGTTTTGGAAAAATAAAATACTGAAAAAGTTATATTCTCTAATTCAATAGCTATTTGAAATGACATAAATGCAACTGTTCATTACTTCAATTATATATAATTAGATTTATAATTAGTTATAAAAAGTTATAATTTAAAGATTATATTTTATATATAATTCTAAAAAAGTACAAGCATTAAAATCAATCCACCATTACATAAACATAAATACTAACCTATGACTTTTGCTTCTTCATCTGTCAAAGTTTTATTAAGAAAAATTTTCTTTACACGAAGAGTGTTTCCTGAGGGAAGAATGACTCCTGTTGTTGGCATTGGTGGCTCACCATCTTTCTGCTGCAAACTGTCAGCTATCACAAGGAAGACTCTAAGACCAATGTTCATCCTCTTCAAAGAAAAGGTTCAAAATGAAGAAATTAGAGCTTATACTATCATCATGATCTTTTCTACTGATTAATTTAATTTTGCAAAAATTTTATTAAATTTATCCAAAAAATATATAATATATATGAGATCAAGGAAAACCTTTCTCTTTATCTTTTATAGTCAGTTTAGGAAACTAATTCTGAGGACAAAGTATAAATCAGAAAGTATTTCTAAGGTATAAAAGGTACCTGTTGCCATTCTATTGTATTTTATATGGGGTTGTAAGATGATGGGAGGGAAAGGCTCATCAGAGAAAAGGATTGTAACTCACTCTATCCTTTATTTTCTGGCTGTGGACTACTGAGGAAATACCATAAACAAAGAGGTATCCAATATAAGGTTTGGCAGGAAGTGCTGTCTGCTTTCAATAAAAATTGCTCATCTCCAACATAGGTCAGGTTATTACTACTGTTAAATTTAGATGGATAAGAAAAAAAAAGTTGAGGGCTGATATCTCCAGCTGGGGTAGAAAACCACAAATTATCCTTGGCATGAAAAATTGTCACATTTCACTTTGGAAGTAAAGTTGTTACTGGATGTACAGACTAGACTGGGCAGCTCTGTCCCATTCCAAAGACCATGAATGATAATTTTAGCTTCCTGTTGTAACAAAGTATACCTTAACATATTACATAAACTTTCTTGCTTGACATATATTATTTTATTTCACCTATTTTATATGTTAAACTAAAATCTATTTTCAAAACATTTCAATTAGTTTTTCATTGAAATCAAATATTTTTAAATAGAACAGAGAATAATAAAAAAAAACATCCATTTCAAGAACTTAAATTATGTAAATATATAAATAAAAATGTAATAAATAAAATACATAAATTATTTACAGATTACAAATATACCCTGAATATACTGAAAAAAACCAACCAAAGTAAAAAGGCACTGTTTCATTATTTTTTAAATAATTACTGCTCATTATATGAGTCACCACGAAACTGCAATGTCCATATCCATATTTTTCCTTTATGTCTGTCACTTCAAATGCTTTCTATATCCCAAGAATAATCTCATTAACCAGATCTTTCCACCACTAAAGGCTCTATTTGTATCCCCCTTTTTAAAGACTCTTCCCCCCAATAACATTAAAATTATTAATTTCTTTACTTCAAGGCAGGGAGAGGGGAAGGAATGCTTCTATTAATAATTCCTACACACACACACACACACACACACACACACACACACACAGAATTAGTAAAAAAAAAATCAGTAATTATACATTCAAAAATGTATAACTAAATTGCTTTCATCCTCTCTTAATAATTCACAATTTTTATTTCTGCACAAAGCAGAATCTGAAAAACCTCATCATTTACAGGAAATCACTCCTTCAATGCAGATCCTCTACTAAGTATCCACATAATATGTTACAAACACGTAAGCTTGCTCAGCTATATTCCAATCTTTGTTTTCTTTAAGTGTCATTTCTACTTTTTCATATGATACACCAATAATTAGGAAGCTGATAGAATCAAATGTAGCAGGTACACTGTTATTGATGTAGATGGCAATTTGTTACAAAAGCATGAAATTTTTTTTTCCATTTTTCATCTGTTTTTTTCTCTTCTTTTTACTGTAAATGCTCTTGCTAAAATTGCTAATTAGATCTTTTACCAGACTTTGGTAAGCCTGCCCCTCCACCAATTCTATTTCACGAGAGAATATTACTTATTATTTTCCACCATCCTCTTCCATATAATTTTATAAGTGAGTCTTTGCCATAATCCTCTTCTTGTCAAAGAGATTAAGTATTTGCTCCTTTACTATAAATAACTGCAATAATTGCTTGTTGTCTGATTGAAACAGTTTCTAGGGTCTTTTTATCTCTTTGTTATGACAATGGATTCATTTCAGTTAACCCAACTGTCTTTAAGAAATGGTGCCATTTGGCATTTTTTTAATTGATTTTTTTAAAAAGTCATTCTTATCACTTGTCAATGACTAACTTGCCTCAATAGAACCTTCCCTTATAAAGACTGCAAGCTAAGTGAAATAAATCCACATAATGGCAAAGTTTGACAAAATATGCTTCCTTTCATAGCGATATTCCTACCTCTCTATTCAGAAAAATGAGACTTCAGTCCTCTCAAGTCAAGGTTTATCATACACAGATTAGAATTATTATGCCTTTCAGAGTAATTTTCTTTTACATGATTATGGTCATTGTACATATTCTTCTCTCTTCCCTTTTCATCAGTTCATGTGAGTCTTACCATTTCTCTGAACGCTTAATATTTAACTTATAAAGCACTATACTAATATAATTCCTTTAAGCCAAAATTGTATCAATTATCAACATGCAGCAAAATGCACTTAATTCCAACTCTTTTCCAGAAGAGTTGAACCAATTCACAGCTCCACAAACAGCTGCATTAGTGAACTAGTTTTTCTTAAAAATGATGTACTTTTATCATTGTTTTCCCCCTTTTTCTAAAAAGGTCAGGTAAACAGGTCAATCTGATGTTTTAATAGGAGACCCTGTCTTTTTTTCTAATTACTTGGTACTGTTCTTTGTACTAACAAGACAGCTGGTTCAGAATGACTATTTCATTAAGAAGTCAGTTATTATTTGTTAAAAATATTCAATTTCTTTTTTAGAATGTTTTTTGGTGCTTGCCATGTCTTATGTTTTCAATTCACTTCTTTAATAAGTATTCATGGTATGCAGGCGTGAGATGTTTATTATAGTTTTCAAGTCTTTGATCTCTTGTTTCTTAATCCCAAGACATATTTTTCAACATGTTTTTAAGACATCCTCCTTTATGTCCATTTTTTCACCATCAATGTTTTAATATGGAAGATCTTATTAAGCTTGTAAAATTTCTCTATTGCCTCAACCTTTGTAAGAGTTGTTGCCACATAAACCTTCAGGGGGTGGCTTTTTTACAAATAATTATGCTATTCCATACCTACCCAATTTCCTTTTGTCTTCTGGTTCCAAGAGAATATTCCAGAATCTGTGCTAGACCTTTGACTGTTTAATATTTTCCATTAATGTTTCAAACTAAGGCCTAGAGGGCATCTTCATCAATTTTATGGGGGATCCTATGCTGAGAAGGATCACCAAGTCAGGATCCAAAAGGATCCTGATAAGTTACAGCACTGGGCTAAATCTAATAAATTCAACAGACATAAAGAATCTCAAACTTCAGTTCAAAAAATTAACTTCATGAATACAGGGTGAGGAGGCATGGTTCAATAATTTGTGTGATAAAGATATGGCATTTTAGTTGATTGTAAATTCATTATTAGATAATATTATAATGTGATTGACAAAAAAGCTAAATTAATCTTGGATTGAATTAAGGGAGGCACAGACCTAAAAGAGGAATTCAGAGCTGTTAGGACTTCAATTTGCTGTCCCTGTTAGTTCTTATCTTATCTACATTCACTTCTGGCAACAACAGTTTCAGATGGACAATGATAAGCTGAAGAGTGTTGAGAAGAGAGCAATCAGATGTTTAATTTGAAGGACAAAAGATAAAGGGACAATATAATATACGTCTTAAAATATTTGGACCTCAGAGAGTAGAAAAAAGAGCAAGAGTATAAATATAAATTGTAAAGAGTTGGTGGGATCCTTCTATCTGAAGATCTTTGAGGTGAGGTTGAATACTTTTTAGGTGTGGTAGCGATTTCTTTGGAGATGGGTTGGACTACTTAGCCAAGAACATCTCTTCCAATTCTCAAAATTTGTTATTCTGTAGTTTAAGTTACATAGGAAATATCAAGACTGAAATAATGCCATTTCTCTAGTAATACATTCACTTATTAGTGAATAAATTTCTGACATTCAAGGTACCAGCAGTGAAATTAATTCTGATAGACAATCTAAAAACGGTGATTCTTCACATTTTCTGCTGCCTTTTCCAGCACTCGGCCATTGTCATTGCAGAATTAGAAGACGACTTCAAGATTAGGGTCATTTTGCAATTTTCTTTGTTTCATTGGAAGTTAGTGCCAATCTAGTGGTCACATTTAGCAAGGTTCCAAATTCAAAAACATGCAGTCAGTTGTTGTGATGGCATTCAAAGTATTTCTGGCATGGCACGAATTGCCACAGTCTATACTTTGCTTGGTTGGCCTTTAGGAATCCAGGGTTGGCTACATACTACAGTGAAGCATTAGAATGTCTGCAAAGGATCTATCAAAGATTTCTGCTACATTCTATATCAATGTTTCTTAACTGGGAAGTATAAATCCATGATAAAGCATGAAGTAATGAAAGCAAATTAATTGGCAGATATTATAAAATCTTGGAAATGGTAGATACAAGGAAAAAATATATAATAATTAGATGAATTCTCCCTTCAGAGTGATAGACAAGTATTATTTCTTTTAATCCTAAACTAGTCACTTCCAGCTTCTTCACTCTATATCACTCCCAGATATCTCCTGGAAAGGGATAGGTAACTACCAGTAATGATTATCCTTTCACTGTAGAAGTACAGGCCATTTTTAACCCATTTCAACCCTCGTCAAAACAAAGAATGACCTACACTGTATTTTGGGGAAGGAATGGAGGAGAAAAAAAAGGATTTTTTCCCAAGATAAAGGATAACATATAGCTAAAGGAGAAATGCTGATATGTATAAATAGTTTGAGAACCAACTATCCATGTTTTTCTGATTTCTAGTCAACAGCTTAATTTGTTTCATTGGGTTTTTGTAAGCAGATTTGTGTTTCTTTTATAAAGGATATTAAAAGTTTAAAAAGCATAGACAAAACTGCAAAGACATCAGATCCCTTTACCTCGGGATTAATGGTGAAGGTTTTAGTAGATTTTCCAACACTGAGAAGATCAAATATTATTTCTTTCATTGCAAAATCCAAACGTTCCTAAAAGAAACACACTTTTATTATATTATACTAAGGATATACTAGCAAAAATACAAATCCATAAACAATGATTAATTTTGAATTGGCTAAGCACAAATTACTATGCTAGATGCCATGAAGGATAAACATTCTACAACACACACATTTCCCTGCTCTAAAAGAGATTACAAGGTATTCAGAAACAAAAGACAAAAACATTAGAAGTCAAATAATAACAATGCAAGCACTATCGTAAATTAAAGGTAAAATTAAAATTACAAACTGTGTACTTTTAGTCCAGAATAGAATGAGAACTTTCCTTGCATGATGGGCTAGGATGGGAAGGTTTTATGAATTTGAACTGCATCTTAAAAAGTGGTATTCAGAGAAGCAGACAACAAGGACACAGAAAAATGGCATTAGAAAAAGACTAATTTGGGGGGCAGCTAGGTGGCACAATGGATAGAGCACCAGCCCTGAATGAAGCCAGGAGGACCTGAGTTCAAATTTGGTCTCAAAAACTTAACACCTTCTAGCTGTATGACCCTGGGCAAGTCACTTAACCCCAACTGCCTCAGCAAAAAAAAAAAGACTAATTTTGGGAGAGTAAAAGGCCAATTTAATGAAAGCACAGAATCACACAAAAGGGTAGTGAGAGATAAGGCTAGAAGAGAGAGTTAGATAAGTTAATATAGAGTCTTAAATGGCAAGGAAAGGAATTTGGACTTCTATTAAATGTGAATCCATTGAAGGTTTTTGAGAAAGAAAATGAGGTGATATAGGCAGTTTTTTAAGACAATCTGACAGCAGTGGCTAGATGGATTAAGATCAATGAGAGAACCACCAATTAGAAACACATTACAATAGGTTGGGGTTGAAATAATGGAGAGAAAAGAAAGGAAGGGATGCACACACAAAATAGGTATATCCTGAAATATAATTTGGGGGGATACTACATGTGATATTTAGATATTATTGAAAACAACTGCAACATAACATTTTTATGCTCTAGTGATTAAAAATAACTACCATTCTGTAAAGTTCAAAGTAATTTCTTTTGAAAACATTCATATTTTTCCCATCTTGGTTCTAAAGAGGGTAATTGCATACTCTAGAATGAGAGTATCAAATATATACTTATTCTGTATCCCTCAGTCAAAGATTTAGACAAAACAAATCACAATAACATCAAGATATTTTACTATATTTATGATTTCATGGGTTTTATTCAATATATTCATCAATAATATTCATTTTGCATAGATTTTCAAAATATTCTTTACTGTGAAAGAATTACTTATTATTGTTTGTTACTTAGAAAACAAATATAAATATACTATTCTATGGTGAGCTTACCTGAGCAATGAATTGGATAATCTTGACAAATATATTAAGTGGCGTATCACGAGGGACTACGCTACGGGAGCCTTTTGGAAAAAGTGCTGATACTATGCTCATAAGACGACTACAGGAAAAAAGAATTTACAAACAAATGAGATGAAAAGCTGCTATTGCAAGAGTATAATAAATTTATCTTTTTTCCCCATAATTCTTTTAACTTCTTTTCCTAGTAGGAAAAGGTTTTTTATTTCATCATCATTGTCGTCCCTAAGATTCATATATAAGTCTTTAAGGTTTGCAAAGTGCTTTTAATACATTATTTCGTTGGATTCTCAAAACATCATTGGGATAATGGAAACTGAGATGAAGTTATCTGCTCAAGATCACAAAATTAGAGGGTTTCTGAAGCATATCCAAATTTTGGTCTTCACCTATCTATTATTTGAAACCCATTAAAGTAATTTTATTTAATGAGGTATTTTATTAAATGTTACATTAATAATTGTTACTCACCTCTGAGTTACAGTGTTGCTTTCACATTTGATTCTAATTACATAAACCCACAATAGTCTATACAGAGATTCCAGTGCAACTCGGGACATTTTGGGATCTTTATTCTGTTAAAAAAGAAAAACAAGACCAAGTATTATTTCTTCCAAACTTGTGCTCTTAAAAATAATGAAAATTAAAAATTAATTCCAAATTACTTACTCAATAATTATTTACAAAATTAAATTCCCACTTTTCCCATCAAAAGTATTTTAAACTGATTTTAAGCACAAATAGTAAATCAATTATTATTAATATTTGGCAAAGTCATTTTTGCCAATTTCAAAATGAAGTCATTAAAATAATTATTAAAAAAAATATAAACAACTAAGGGTAATTGATCATGGCTTTGCCCAGGGCAATGAAATTAAAAGTACCAAAATTAACTATTAAGAACTAAGTGATCAGGAACAGCTAATTTAAATGAGAAGCTACTAGATAGTTAGAATTGTTATTAACACCCCATATGAATTTATCAGTACCCAATACTCAAAGGTAATTATGATCTCATCAATGCAAATATTTTCTCTATTGATATAGCTTACAACCCAACTATGTCTGTCTATTTTGTATGACTCCAGCCCAAATCTCCTAAGGTTGCTCCAATGTCTACTCAGTGTGTTAATAGTATTCCTCTCATTCTCCCTTAAAAAAAAGTTTTATTTCAGATGCAAGGGAAGGGATAGGGCAAGAGATTGTCCTTTATGTTCTATTCCACCTTGGCAACTGAACCTCTTTTATATCAAAAGGAAATAAAGCAAAAACACTCAAAATGGCAACTTTGTCAATATATTACATTCTGCCTTGGGTAGTCCCTTATCTCTGTAACCCTCAATTTCTCTTGGCATCAAAATCTTGAAGACAGAACAAATAGATTGTTCATCCCTTGCTCATCATGTAGCTACCCTCATCATCTTTTTTTTTTCTCATTTCTTTGATTTGAATCATTTATAATTGTTTCTACTTAACCATTTTTTGGATAAGGTTCAGCAGGCTAATATTCACCATGAACCTTCTAATCTTATCCATAAATTGTTTCTGGATGAAGTGGAAAAATATTGGCCTTAAAAAGATTGGCTTTTGTTTCAGGGGGAAGGTTTGAAGTGTTTAAAATGACTATAATTTCTCAAATAAGCCAGGCCACTCTTCTTGGTGAATTTCAGTTCATGTATTGTCCATTTATTTTTTACTTGTATTAGATATATAATACAAAACACAATATACATATTGTACATTCTATCTATCTACACACATATAAAATATGCATATATATGTATATATACTGATGAATATGAATGAGTCCTATATTGCTGTCTACTTGCAATGCCTGTTCAACACAAACACACATGTATACATAACCTATGTGTGTGCACATATAGGTATGTATGCTGATAAATGTGAATGAATCCTATAGGTTGTCCATCCAAATGAGGAACAGGCATTCTTCATTCATGTGGTTTTTATAGTGAATAGTTTGGCTAATTCTTATGTATTTCATTTAGAAAGTTCTGCAGTGTTAATGAATTATGAAATCAGCACAACGTAATCCACAAACAAAAGCATTTTAAGGACCTCACCATCTTGAAAGAATCCATCCCTCAACTTGTATTCTGTGATGTAACTCCACCATGACAGCAGTGAACATCTCTTTTATGCCTTGCTTGATATTAATGATCAGAAAATAGTTGAACAAGTGACCTAAGTTGTCACATCTTTCAAAAAATCTCATATAATTCTGACATATGCAAGACAGATAGCTTTTTGTAACAAAGATTTTCAAAGTAGCTCTATTGTATCAAATGCATTATTACAATAATAAGCAATAAGTACAGTTAGAAGAGCCCACTGTTTGATTGATAATGTTTGATCGTGGAATACAACTTGTGAAAGCCTATCTACTTTACCCTAATGATACCCTCGACAAGAATGCTTCTAGTGTAAGTGTAGAATAGTTTAATAAAAATTTTATACATGGGAGATATTCTTAAGTATGGGTTGGCCATTATGTATAACTGCCATTTTCTGATTATCATCTTTGACATCTTCCACTACTCCAGAGATATTTATGGGATCTCTCATTATTCTTAAAAATGTCTCCAGCACAGATCCTCTTTCATGTACACTTGGTCTTGTTTAGCTGCTTTTGATTTCTTCAAATCAAACAATTTTTTATTCTTTGGTGCCACATTCACTTTGTCTATAAATTTATGAGAGATTGTTATAATTCCCCCCCCCCAGGCAATTGGGGTTAAGTGACTTGCCCAGAGTCACACAGCTAGGAAGTGTCTGAGACCAGATTTGAACTCAGGTATTCCTGACTTCAGGGCTGGGGCTCTATCCACTGTGCCACCCAACTGCCCTGATTGTGATAAATTTCCCAATGTGAAAGCTCTATCTTTTATGTTGAAATGTTTCTCATAAAAATGTGACCAAAAAGTTTGAACAGAGTACTCAAAAGAAAATATGAAAACTGTCAACAACCATAAGATAATTCTAAATCACTAATGTAAACCATTAACATCCATAAAATTGGCATTATAGTGTTAGATCACTAATTTTCAATTTCATGAATTTCCATTTCGAACAAATACATTCATGTCTTGTCACATCTGCAAAAAACACTCATTTGATCAGATCCTGTCTGCTAGTGACCATCCTATTTTCCTCCTTTTCACATCTTTGTGAAGATCATCAACATCCCAATTTTGATCAAAGTCAATAGGGACCTCTGGGACTTACTACTATCAATTTTACTTTTCTAACATCTCTGGCTTATGTCCCTTCCTCTGTGAAAGTAACCATACTGCTACAGGCCATTGTCTCCTGAACACCAGGATTACTGCAACAGGCAATTCACTGGACTTCCTGACTCATCTCTCTCTACTCTACTCTCTTCCATTCAGCTGTCAAAATGCTCTTCCTAAAACACAGGTTTGATCTTGTCAGTTGCTCCTCATTAAAACAGTGGTTCCCTATAACCTCCAGGATCAAATCTCAAATCTTGTTTGGCCATTAAAGCCCTTCACAATCTGATTCCCTCCTACCTTTCAGTCTACCTTACTCCCTCTTTCACATTGTTTAGGATCTACTGACACTGGTTTTCAGTTTTCAACAGATTTTTCATTTGCTGTCCACCATATTATAGGTGATTTCCTCAGGCTGATTCTCTGGCTTCCTTCAAGTTTCAGCTAAAAAAAATAAACCTTACCTTTTCTGATATTCTTTAAATGTTAAAGCTAGCATATTTTCTTTTAGATTATCTCCAATTTATCCTGTGTACATGGTCTGTTTGTATATATTTATTTGCATACTGGCTTCTCAAGAGCAATTCTTTTACTTTTCTTTGTACCTCCAGTGCTTAGCACAGTGCCTGGCACATACAGAAACTTATTAAATGCTTGCTGACTTGACTGATAAGCATATATTCCAGAGGGATTAAAAACAGAGAGGTACCAAACATACCAGAATATCTAATATACAGTAGTACATTTTGTGGTAACAGAGAATAAAAAAGAAAGTTGGCACCCTTTGAGGAAAAGTTTAATAAACTGTGGTACTTAATATCATGTAATAAACCTGCTCTTAAGAAACTGCAAATATGAAGTATTCAGAGAAAGAAAGGAAAAATTATATGACAATGTAGAATGAGGTTGAACACAATCAGGAAAACAACATATATGACTATAATTATAAATTTAAAGTACAAAAAAATGAAACTGAATGATGCATAATTATAGTAACTTAAGTTTGACCATAAGGAAGAGTTGAAAAAATGCAACTTTCTCTTTATGGAGAGGTGGAAAACCATGGATATTTAATGTTATATATACTGTCAAAAATGGTTCATGTGTTGGTTAATTTTACTGAAATGCTCTTTTCCCCTGTCACTTTGTTAAATTTTTAGTAAGGAATAATGATAAATATAGGAAAAAGAGGGAGAGGGATGAACTCAAAAATGATATGACAAAAAGGGCTCAATAAAAAAAAAAAAAAGAGAAAAATCTTTGCAGAGCTTTTCAATCATTATTTTTTTGTTGCTTTCCTACTTTCATACCTAAATGCTCTTGGGATGACTATTTACTTGGTCCTTTCCCGAAACTTCATTTAAATTATTTTTTCTCCCAATTATATCTTATGATCTCATTAAGGCAAAACTTCATAATTTTTTCATCCACCTTTGTAATATTTCACAAAAGAATTCATATTCTAAATGTATTCTTTGGCCATTACTTCTTTCTACCTGCAAAATGAGTCAAATGTTTTCTAATTGTGACAGTTTTTAGATCCTTTTAATCTTCTTATGAGCAACATATGTACGTCAGAAAAAATTTATTTTGAAATTGTAATTTATGTGTTTTCTTCCTCTATATAAATGAAGTTGAATCAAATGCTAGATTTTCTCATTTTTATTCATTTTCATACTTTTCTATTAATTTGTATCTCTGCCTTATCAATCAGTGGTATGACTGCATGGAGATAGCAGCTGATCCCAGAATGACTCCTCCAATAATACTACTCATTTCTGGCGTTATGAAATCAATTATATTTTAGAGATTTTATTCAATGTCCACCACATCTAGATTACTTTCTCCAAAAAATATAAAAGTGGCAGGCTTTTATTAAGACTATGGGAAACTCCTCTCAGTCTTAACTCCTTTTCCACTGTCTTCTGATATGCCCACTTTACACTGAAGTCCTCAATGTTAAAATACATGTGTCTTAACATAAAAGGTATTATAAAATTCTTTCTTCATTGTCTGCAATGAAAGATCTTAGTAAATATTGTGCCTATTTTCTAGCATATTTTTTTTAGTTATTTATCAAAAGCATTGCAAATCCAGATTATCAAGTGATCTACCTTCTTTATTTTCCTCTCCAAGAATGTTTGAACCAGACAGCTTTTTTTTTGTCTTCTGATATTATTTTTAACAAGGATGATGTGATTTTTATGAATAAGTTCCCTCAACTGCTCTACTTAATGGTTCAATGAAGATTTGACATGCAAAGAACCAAAAGTTAAGTTAATATTTACTTAAGTTAATATTTACCCTGAGTGAGAGGAGGAAAAGTGAGAGCACTATATGCAGATCTTTGACCTTTTCCTAACACAAAAATACACAAGCGAAAGTGAATGGCCAACGCTAAGATTCACTTTCTATTTCTCTTTGTTTTCAGGGTTGCCGGGACCAAGTATTTTATCATCAGGTAAAAAGAACTTCTTTAATTGGGCAAAACTAATCCTCAGAAAGGGGACACACCCCTGAAACTTTATTAAATATCTCTCTAGTATCTGTAGATGTATCATCTGTCAAATCTTGGCTCTACTTGAATAGCCTTTAAAAACCTAGAATAATCTCCACAAAATGAAGACCAATGTTATAGGCTAATTTTCTCTGAAATACATTTTTTGGTAATTACTTCTTATATTATTATATCATGAAATATAAAATTGATTTCAAAACACTTGTCATTAGTGCCAAATTATTTATTATGGCTCTAATTATACTGAATTAATATGAAAATATATTGGTTTAAGGGATTAAATTTGTTTAGGAAATATTTACTTCCAAGAATCAGGATCCTTACAAGTACAGAAGCATTCTATCTGTGATATACACATGGGCACACAAAAAGAATTGATGCTAAAAAGAAGAAAGAAATGAAAAATAATGATTTTTTGAATAATTACTTTCTGAGGCCATTTGAACCAACTGGAAAAAAAAATAGTATGTGAAGTGGCATTCTAATTGGTGACATTTAATGTTTGAAAAAAAAAATAGTACACATATGCCCTTTGTTTTCATATGAATTGTAGAAATCACCATGCTAGAGGGCACAAATTTCAAGTGGATAGCCTCTGAATTATTCCAAAGCAGTAAGATATACACTATAATTTTTTTAAAATCCTAATATCATGCAATTCTATAAGCATTATATAAATGATGTTTAGGTCTTTGATATGGCTATTCAAAATTTTTCCTTTTAAATTCCGAGGGTTTAAAATGCATTATTAGGTCTTTAAGTTCCATGAAATGGATATGAAGTATATACAAATTTAGATAAGTTTGGAATCATAACAATTTTGAGCTCTTTGCACAATTAAAAGCAAACCATGAGCCACAAAACAAATGATGCACTTTCATAATCATAATCCAAAGATAAAATAACACTTTAATAAAGAAGTAGCTAAACTATCTTGTCCCTAGTCCTAAGATTACACATATTACATACATACACACACACAGACACAGACACGCACACATGTGCACACCCAAACATGGCAGAAAATGCAGATTTTGGAATCAGAAAAAAACTAGATTCCAATCCTGCCCCGTGCCACACTGGCTGTGCATCTGCCCCCTCTTTCCTCCAGATCACTACCTGATTTCTCAGTGTAGAAGAACTCTCTGAGACCCAAGTAACAGTGAAGTGGCCAGAATGTATTGGCTGAGTAAGTTTCCATTATATACTTATGTAAGATATATACTACATATATATGCATATGGAATATAACACACACATTTCAGCTATAAACAGAAATGAAGTGAGCTTCTCAAATAAAAAGTGCTAAATGGCAAAAACCCTAACTTTTTCACCATCATGATTTGAATTTAAAATCCCAATTAATCTAACAAGTTTGTTTTTTTTTTTAATAAAAAAGGTAATAAGGAGATTTTTCTCTACTGTAGTAGTTCATTTTCCCCAAAAACACAATTAAAACATGAAATACCTAAAATTAACTGGCAGGGAAAGCCAATATATTTGATAATAACTTCTTTTTAAAATTTAATTCAAATTTTTATAATAATTCTTTTTTGTTTTCAAAATACATGCAAGGATAGTTTTCAACATTCAGATTCAGCTTTACAAAATCTTGTGTTCCAAAATTTTCTCCCTTCCTTCCTTCACCCCCTCCCCTAGATAGCAAGTAATCCTACACACACACACACACACACACACACACACACACACACACACACACACACACACTCACACACACTCACTCCAATTTCTGTAAGTATTATTTGGTCACTTGAAAGAGCAAATGATTAATGAAGCTAGAGGAAAAAATTTTAAAACACTTTAATAAACAGAAAATAATGCATTGTAATGACCATGCCTATTACTTATAAAGGAAATATTCTTAAATTCTTGGGCTACTTGAAAAGTTGGTTGTAAGTAATCTCAATTAGGTAGTATGGTATAAAGTTTCTTGGCTTTGGAGTTGCAGGACTAGTTTCAAGCCCTAGACCCTGCCTCTTCTTATCTATGTGATGCTGGCCAAGTTAACTGTACTCTTGATTACCCCTTCCCATGCCTTCATATAATCAGCTCCTGAATCTTGTCAATTTTTCCTTCAGATTACATCTCATATCAGCTCCTTTCTCTTCATTAAAATGACTCTACTACAATTTAGGTCTGAATCATTGTGATTAATGACATAATCTCTGAAATGATCTCCCTGCATCTAGCATTTCTCATCTCTCCAATGTATCCTCCACACAGCTGCCAAAAGCACAAGTATGCCATTAGGTATGTCGCTTCCTTCCTCAAGCACCTTTGGCAGCTCCTTATTACCTCTAGGACAAAATACAAACTCCTCAGCTTCTTGTTTATATTTTGTCACAAACTAGTTCCTACCTACCTTGTCAGACTCATTTCATTTTATTAACATTCACCTACTCAAACTGGAATCCTTACTGTTCTTCATACACAATATTGGATGTCCTGACCAAATGCCTTTGCACAGGCTGTTGTCTCCCATGCCTGCTCCCCTGTTCCATCATTGCTACTTAATATCTGCAGAGCCTGTCTCAAAGTACAGCCAAAGTGCCTCTTAAAGAAGGCTTTTCCTTGTTCTTATTTTCCAAAATCTTTTGCTCCCTCCTGAAAATACTCTGTATTTATACTTTTTATATGTTTTGTATGGCCTATAAGTTTTTCAAGTTCTAGATATGATACTAAGTTCCCTTTCCTTTTATAACTTACAAAAGTCTGAGGTGATATTTATATATAAATTTTATATATTGATTCATATTTCTATATATTTTTCATGTTGGAATTATCTGTTATGTAGTGTTGAAATTTTTCAAAGACAAGATACAGATCTAAATTATCAATTTATGCAAACTGTCAAACAAAAAAAAAGTGAATTCTAACTTTTATGTGAAAAGAACTGTCACTTTGATCACATATAATTGGCTTGAATTAAACAGTAGGAAAAAAGAAAACTGAAGTGTGGTACTGTTTGTTTTGTTTTTTAAACTGAACATCAGCTCCTTCTTTTAAACTCATCTTATCTGTGTTGTCGAAAATATCAGTTTTGTTCTAGGAAGAATTTGCTACAAGACAAACTCCTGGGAGTTGTTTCTCTTGGAGGGTGCTCAAAGCAGCATTTTAACAGAGTAGACATGCAACGCAACAATGGGCAAAGAACAAAATGCTGCACAGATGGACAACAAAGCAATATCTTAACTTTAAAACTTCAATCCAGTAACTCACCTGGAGGGTTTCTATTTGTTTTCTGATACTGTTGTTAGATGGCATCTAAATAAAGCAATGTGAGACAGCAAACATAACCAACATGAGATGCGGCACATGCATGTTAGATGAAAATAAGCACAAGACAGCTATTCACTAAGGTCTCTATTTAGAAGAAATCCAAGCGCGCCAGCAGCGCTGGCGGGACATTGGAGGCAAGCTCCTACACCTTCCACTCTATGGAAGGCATTTAATAGAGCCAGAAGGGGAGGGAACAATTGCAATGTGGTTCTCAGGCACATTTTCTAACCATGTTTTTCAGGGTCAAATGTGCTTATTTTCCCATTCCAAGCACCGATATGATTTTCAGTGGATTCAAATATAAAAAACTTAAAAAAAACAGAAACAAACAAACAAAAAAAACCCCAAGCAACATGTATTTGAATCTGCACCTGACTTTAGATACAATCCACTCATATCCTTCATGTTATGCTTAATTTATTCTTCAAAACATTTTCCTTTTTGGCACAAAGGACCCAAATGGCATCAAGATAATTCACACGCACACAAAGGAAACCACTGACCTCTCTTCAGAGCTAGTTAAATTTTTTCAAGGGAAAAAAATAAGTGGAAGAAACAGCAAAATAGCATTCTGGGCATGCAGAAACAAACTCCACTTACTGGTAGGGCACAATTTGAAAAATGAAGGAAAGGGAGGCCTATTCAAAATTTTATCAACTAAGAAGGAAAAAATGGAACCATTTCAAAATTTCTGGCTTATTCTTTCCTTCTTTCTTCTCTCCCTTCCATCTTCTCTCCCTTCCATCTTCCCTCCCTTAAAGAACCAAAGACCTAGAAAGACACTTGAGAATTCACCTAATTTATTTATATGCCTTTATAAACATATTTAAATGACTTCTTTAAATTATAACTAATGTCACTTTTATAAGTTTCAGCTCTAACTAGGTTTTGAAGTAATATTAATTTCCAATAAGAAATAATCAAGAAGTTTCTTGAATCATTGTTCTTCAATATAATAAAGTTGAATCTTGGGGAAGACGATTTATCAATTATTTTTAACATGAAAACTTTTTAGTTATTTCTGTATAAGGTGAGATTCAAGAAATTTCTTGATTTCTTAGTCTAATTATTAGTGATATCACAGTATTTTATCTGCAAGTTATATGTAAAATTTCTGCTAAATAGAGCCTTATTGTAATTTGTGTTAAAGGTCAAGGATGCTATATTCCAAATATACTTGCTGAGTGGCTGGCTCTTAATCCTCAGAACTGCCAAATACAAATATCCATTGAGAGAAATGGACTAGTCCTATTTAAGAATACTTAACAGGAGACAGGAGTTCAAAGAAAACATAGTATTTTAAAGAAAAGTCTTAACACATACATACAAATAAAATTAAGGCATTGCTCAAGAATTATAAATGTTAGTTGAAAAAGAATCCCCCCCGCCAAATCTAAAAAGAAATAGAAAAGTATGAAATGTTATAAAACAAAGAAACCTTTTAGAAAAACAAGTCTGTGTTCCATTTAGAATGATTTATATAGCAAATTATTGTAGATATAATAATTTAATTGCCATATATACTATCATAAATGTTGACCAGGTCACATTATCATTAGGAATAAACAGGAAATTGTATATAACAGTTAACTCTATTACATAAAACATAATTATTTTACTTGGATTAATTTTGTGAAAGCTACCCAGACTAAATTTGATTTTTAAAAAGTTAAAATGAAATTGATCTGAATAAAAATTCTCAGTTGGATACTTCCACTAAAAACAATTAAGGCAATTTAGTGATTTTTAGAAGTTAATGAGACTGAAATACAATATTTAATTTGCTCAATCTGATATGTGACTGAAAATATAATACTGATCTGAAATTAAAATATAGTATTTAATTTGGTTAATATAATAATTAAGCTTCCCAAAATAGTTGAAAGAACATTTTTTAAAAAGTTATATTCTAGAAGGAAAGTTTTTAACATATTTCAATAATCGAAATTGTATTTGCAACCCAAAAATTCCTCAAAAAAATTTTTTAAACATACTTTAAAAAAAAAAGGAAGGGGAAAAGAAAACTTTAGAAATTATCTAGAATGATAGATTGGAGATGTGTAATTTTTTTTGGCTTTTGTTTAGTATTTTAATATTTTATTTTCTTCATTTACATGCAAAATAATTTTTTACATTTGTTTTTAAAATTCCAGATTATCTCCTTTCCTCCTAAAGAAGGCACATGTTATATAAAACAGTTGCATAAAAGTCAAGTTGCAAAAGAAAACACAAATCCCTCCTGTGACATTCCAAGAGACAAAAAACCTCAAGAAAAAAAAATTGGGGGGATGGGGGTAGGGAGAAGGATGCTTCAGTCTGCATTCAGACGACGTGCAATGTTTTTTGCATTTTGGCTTTAGTCTTTGTGAAATTGTGTGCCCCCTGTAACCACAACCCAAAGAATATTACAAAACTAATTAATTTCTAAAATTATTTCATTTTTTTCCAATTCCATGGGAAAAGGGTTCAAATTCTAAAGTTAGGAATGTATGGACTGACCCCAAAATGTTATTAAAATTTAACAGATCTGGTGTCTGTTGTCAGTGAAAGACACAGATAGGTCTCTCTACCATCAGACACTAGGGTGATATTTATCTAAAAAAGAATAAAACGGAGAATAAATAGAGCATTCACACCACCTCTAGGCCAGCTACTGTACCACCTCATCATCCGAGTGTTGACTTTGTTATCCACCCCTGATTGGTAGTATACCTTTCAATGCACTTTAACAAAACTTCTCCACTTACTACAATAACATATAAGCTCTTTAAGGGTAGGGATTGTTCCTGAGTTTGTAATCCTAAAGTCTAATATCTGGTCTGGTACACAGTGGGGAATTAGTGTTGATTGCTTACTAAAATATTTGTTTTATTTTAAATTGTGTACACAAAAATCTATATGAATGAATGCACTGAAGTTCTGTTAGTTCTCAAAATTAATTTGTTTCTTACTTTTAAATGTGGCAGTTTTTTAAGAAAATCTGCCAGTTACTTAAGAAAATCTAAACTCAATAAGAAAATTTCTGGATTGGGCTAAGCAGACTTATATAGAATCCTTTCATTTGTTTTGCATAGCACGATGTGTCAAAAATGAGCAAGAATCAATAATGGTAAATACTCAAGTGTCTTGCAAGTGAACTGTTAATTGACCATATGATTTAAGATTACAAATCCAGTACATAGCCCTACGACAAAGTATTTTCTGCATGTTTAAGAAACTGCAGAAAAATTAAGTATCATTTAATATATATTATCTTATGCATATAACATCAGTTTCCTTACAATTATTCCCACACCTAAAATATTATCAGTTGAGAGTTATTCTGCAATGTAAAATAAATGAAACTGATTGAAAAAAATGTTATCAATATAACAGAATGAAATGAATGTGTTCTGTTGAGGAAAATAACATGAAATATTTGAAAGTACAACTAATACACTAAAAAAATTTTAGTTTTAAGTTGTACACAGTGTGTCTCTATGACTAATGCTTTGTTTTGAGTTTTGGCAGTTCCTGAAATTAAATTATTTCTTACCTTTAAATGTGACAAACAATTTTGTAGGAAAATGTGCCAGTTATTTAAGAAAAACTGCTTTTGACTGACACATAAAAGGCAGGTGATCAGTGGATACAAAGCCTATGAGATTAAAAAAAAAAAAGAAAGAAAGAAATATGATTTTTTTTATTGGGAAGTAATATATTTGTTATATACATTACATTTATTCCTATAAAAAAGAAAAAAAAGTTCTTTTGTATTTTTTTGTTACATGAAATAAGAAAAACACAATTGTTACATATGTGTTTTTCTTAAACCTACAAGGTTTAAAAAGCTTAAATCTAAAAGGAAGATGAAGAAAAAATGCATTCCACAGGGGCTGCCCAGCAGTGGGCAGCAGAGACCAGCTGAAGAAGACTAGAAAACAAGGGACACAGGAATGGAAATGGCCAAATGTAGTGATTTTCAAAACTTCAGAAGATAAATGCAAGTTCACAGGCTGTAAACTTGATTTAGATCCATAGTAAAATTTGAAAGCAAATTATTATTATTATTTTTTTTATTTTATTTGCATAACATATGTGTGGGTAATTCTTCAACAATAACCCTTACATAGCTGAAAGCAAATTATTAAAGAGATGATCTATCAACTTTTGAAAGAATGCTTTGCTAAGAGATGAGAAGACTCAGGGAACAGGTAACTATTTCAAATGTCTGAAAATCTGTCAGACACAAGAATTAGACCCACTTCCAAAACGCAAAAATTAGCATTAATGGGAAGAAGTGTCAGAGATATCTGGAAAAACTTCTCAACTAAAAGCTATCCAAAAGTAAACAGATAGCCTTTGGTAGTAGGAAGTTCCTTTTCACTAAAGAATTTCAATAGCTTTCTAGATCATCATTTTTAAGTAATATTACAATGCAGTTATGAGTTGGATTACATAATTCTTATTAAGGTTTCTTTCACCATTAAAATTCCATTTATCTTATGAAACAAAAACACTATTAAGTAATAAGTTCAATCTATTTACATAAAATTTACACTTACATTTTTTACATTATTTACATTTTTTATAATCAGAATTGCTGAATAGAAAAATAACAAGTATATTACATTGGGAAAAATAAGAAATAAGTCTACATATAAAAAGTTTATGGTTATAAGTTGAGATTGAGGGAACAATCATTTGTTACATAAGACACTAAAACAATAATAAGCAGCTTTCATAAGATGTGGATTAAAACTAAAAACAAGCATTTGTTTTTTCCTTCTTTTGGGAGAGACCCAAATAAAATTAAAAGAAGATGTGACAGGTACAATACACAATTAAGAATTTTGCCCTTAGGCACCTATTGAATGCTACTCCTTTCTTCCTCCTCAATTTAACATACTCTTTTTGAATACATGTTATTCTCCTCTCAGTAACATATGCACTCCTAAAAAGAAGGAATCATTCAATTTTTTTTCTATTTGTTTTTTATAAATAAAGAACCTTGCACAGTTCCCTGAAGGAAGGGTTGCAATAAATATTTTTAAGTGACTGTTTTGCAGTCTTTCAATTATGTTGTTTCCTTTTACTTTACATTGGACATTTGTGCAAATAATATAATTCATCAATCAAATATATGAAGATCAGAAATGTTTCTTACATACCAATGAATGCTTTTTTCTGGAGCTCAGTTCAAAAGTAGTTTGATACAGCATCTCCACAAAATTTTTCAAACATGGAACATTTACTTCATTTTTAACAGCCTAGTAAAAAGATAGATATACAAAAATTTACAAAATGAATAAAAAAGAACAGATTAATAATATAATATAAAATGCTCTAAGCCTCCCTGAATTATTTTGTACATGAAATTATAATCTTTCACACTATCTAAAAATGTCAGCTAATGAATAGAATTGATTACTTAATACAAGCAGTCCCAATGAGCAATAGCCGATTCTGGTTGGCTCTGAAAGTTCATTTTGTTTCATTCCACTGCCATAGATTGTACTGTTCTACCTTTTCCCACCTTCAGCCTCACCATAATTTATATAAAAGGAAATGAAAATGCAATATAAAAAGTATAACTGAAAGGTTGCCACAAAAGGTAAAGTGAACAAATCATGGAGTACAGCTGGGCATTAAAATTTAATTAAAATTAGCAGTTTTGTATAATTGTTGTTTGCACTAGTTATAATACACTAACAAAAATTATAAAAATCAGCTTTATATTTAAATATAACCTAATAAAAATGAGAGTAATTTCCATGTTAGTCATTGCAGGCTTTAGATTACTCTCTGAAGATTATTAAAATGGCCAATTAAGGGGCAAAAGTCACAGGGAAATGTAATGGATACATGACTATTGGCATTACTGTGAAGTATAGATATATACAGTGAAGTATAGATAGTATGATCTTCTCTGAATTCTAGATGATTTGGGGTGGGAGATTGAGTATTTAAATGAAGGAGGAAGAGGGCAAAAATGGGAGAGATGTATTAAGAAATTTCTGAACAGTGGCCTTTTACCATATTACTTCCTCCAAATCCAAATATCACTTTTATCTTAAAAAGATCTTATATTTAAACTTTACTCAGTCCAATATTTGCAAGATTGTCCAAAAAAAAATAAAATAAAAACCAAAAACCATTTTATGGAATGATTTCCTAAATGTGAGTGCTTTTAAAATAGAATTTTAAAATAACAGAAAATACTCACAGCGGCCACAGGGATAAGGATCTCCACAAATAAACCAGCAAGTGCATGTTTAATGTCTTTATCTTTTACTTCAAGGAAATACTGAGCACATTCCTTAAGGAAAAAAAAAATTAAAATCTTAAAACAAAGTGACATACATTCAGCTCTTAAATGTAATAAGATTATATAGTGGAATGGTTTTTATATGTTTACTCCATTTCTCAAGGATATTTCAGAAATATTAGTAGCATGATAAAAGATCCAAGTATATCAAAATTTAAAACAACAGTTATTCTTTATGCAAAAAACTTGACTATCAAGCACATTAATACATTATTGTAGCTCATGGAAGAAAATTATTCTTTCCCTTGCAACTTAGTTCTTAATGGATATATATTTTTTAAAAATTACCTTGGAAAGCAGAAAGGTCAGTTATTAAACTGAATAGTACTATTACCTGCATGAACTGGAATGAGGCTTCAAAGTCTTCTACAGGATACATTTTCACTCGGAAAAATTTCATTCCCATTATTAAACTGATGATACTTTGTACCACGTGTGGGTTTTGTTCCTTTTGTCTTAGTTCCTTCAGTTCGGTTACAAATTTCTTCCGTACTGCCTGAAACCTAGATTTTAAGGAAATTTTAAACTTGTTCAATTTTATGACTAAAATTATAAATATATAGGATTTTAAGACTGAAATAAAAAGTTATTTGTAGTTATAAGTTAATAATCAGAACTTCTCTAAACTCATTACTAATACCAATATAAAAGGTACCCCATGGGGAAAAAAAATTAGCTTCTAGGTGTGCTTATTTTATGACAAGTAAAAATGCCTAATTTTGGCAGCCCTGTCTACTACTTGCCATTGCTTAGTTGTTCTTGAGCTCCATTTTGCTTCTGGATTTATCTAATAGCTTATTCCCCCAGGGGTCCTGTCAGCCTCAGAGTCAACACAACCAAAACAAAGCACATGGGATCTTGCTCCCTGAAACAAGCCTTAGCCTGCCTTGCCCTGGTTCTTATCCCACATGTGCCCACCTCAGGCTGATTTCCAATTCTTCTCTCTCCCACAGGCCCAAATCCAACCTGCTGCCACACCAGCTCTACTTCCATGTATCATCTCTCCCCTTAGTTCCACTTACATAAACCACCCACACCAGATGTTCAACAGCTCCTGCTAGTCCTGCCAGCCTGCACTCCAACAGAGCCTCCTAAGTGCTTCCCAGGTTTCCATCTTTCCCTCTACAAAATACTTTCCACACAACTTAAAACAGAGAAGGTCTCCCTCCTTCAAACTCAAGACCATTAAGCAGTCATGTGCTTCCTCAAGAGTGAAACACAAACTCTTCAGCCTGGCAAGTAAGGCTCAGCCTCAACATAGTGATACCCTACTTTTCCATGCTATATTCCCCACAAACAATTCATGCTTCACCCAACTCGCCATTTCTTCTTCTCTGTAGCTCTGCAAAGGATACCCCATCTGCCTGCACTGTATTCCTGCCACGATTCTACCATTTAGAACCCTTAGCTTCTTTCAGAGAATAATTATTTCTCCACCTCTTTAAGAAAGTCCGATTAAAGTCCTTGAATTTTAATTCAAACAACTTCCTCAAAGTATCCTTACATAAATATTGTAACCTCATATATTTTTACCATGTTTAACATATTATTGGATTATTTACAATCTAGGAGAGGGAGTTGGAAATTGGAACAAAAGGTTTTGGAAGGTTCCATGGGGAAAATTATCTTTGCATAGGTTGTGAAAATAAAAGACTCCAATTAAAAATTAAATAAATAAATAATATTGTAACCTCTCCCTTCTCCTTGTAGGACACAAGTTCTAAGCCAGCAATGGTTTTTCATTTTTCTCATATCCCCAGTGCTTATCAGAAGCTTTGTATAATTTTTGAAACTTATCCAGAGACTTATAATTTCGTTTGTGTGAGAAACTCTTAGGTAGAAGAGTGTAGAGATCTCACATAACAGAAAGTCAAATAATAAAAGCTATTACTTCTAAATCATTCTGTCATGTCTTCAATAAAAGTCATCTAGCAATATGACTATAAAACCTTCCAACATTTCCCTCTTGACCTCAACAACTGAGAAACACTTGCTTAATTTGTCTGAGTAACGGATCTGACTGAAAAATTGTCAGAGGAAACTATGTCGAATTGGTAAAACATCATATGACAACCTGCTTTCTCCAAGTCCCCTCATTTTCCAGAGTAAAAGAAAGCAGTCTTTGGTTCATGCAAGCTGTTAAGAAGATAGTGTAGAACTTTACTAGACAGAATACAGGAAACCCACATTTTCAATTATGGCAATTCTTAAAAGATGAAATCTAGCTCATCCTCAATTTTCAGTCCAATCAGTTCTTCTGAAAAGTTTCATAAAACAAATAAAGGAAATTCTGTTTTTCCACAGGAACAATATTATGAAAGGATGTTTTCCTGAGATCATTCAAGGTTGTTAAGGTCTGTCACACAAGTAAAGATGAAGCAACTATTATGCGATGGAGATGGAGATGGACAGGAAATTTCTTTAGTGTGGAGAACTCCAGGTACCTCGTTCTACAAATGGAAAAAAAGCTCTCTCATCACTTTAGAGCATTTTCTGAAAAAACAAGAAGTGGCTTGCACATGGCCACTCAGCCAGTGTTGAACAAGCAAGCACTCGGTAAGCCCCACCAGGTGCCAGCCCTGAGGTGGAGCAGGATTTGATCCAGACCCCCAGGATGACACTACATCCATTCTATCACATTGCCTCTCCCAATAGACTTCAACAATCATTTATATTTATGCTGAAATCCTATAAAATAGAGATAGACTTATTATTACATAAGGAATAGGTCCTGAATGTAGACAAATGTTCTATCTATCTACCATATCACAAACGAGACTTATAAATCACAAGGAACTGTAATAAACATTAAGTACCTAATTTAAGAATACTTTTGCTTCCATTCTTCAAAATTTAGAAGGGCCTATGGAAGATTATTTGAATTTCCCAGATCTTTTTAAAATCAACAACAAAAACTAAAGAAGTATAAGGTGATGCCTTTTTTCCTATTTATTAATCTCCCTGTGATTCTTTTACTGATCATGGACTTGCCTCAAAATAATATAGGCAGATGCTCAATACAAATGTATTGCTATAGTTGAATACAATGATGTTACTCTAAAGAAAAAAATAGACTGAAGGCTGACCCTATTCTTCCTTTTATCTTTTCATAGCCTCTCAACAAATTCAAAGTTCTCTAGGTTATCAAACCAAATAAAGGCCACTTAGAAATTCTTTGACTTAGTTCACATTGATCATGAGTCAAAGCACATCAGATTTCACTGGAAAACCATAAAAAAATCAGATCATTAAATTTTAAAAATTAAATCTGCGTAACATTTTTTATATATTTGGTCAAGTATATAATCTTTAATATATATGCCTGCTTTTGTTTTTCTGTGGACAGATACAATGAACCAAAATTAATAGACAAAGGTAATAAAGAGTTTATTCTGTATGGGGATTATTTACAAATAATCTAATTAACAGAAAAGCAAAGTAGCAAAAAAAAAAAAAATAGACCGCATACTAATTTACAATGTTACAAAAAATTCAAAGTGTATCTACATGATATAATTATTAATAATTTTTATTGAAAAGAGTAAAAAATACTGAAAATTGAATTAGAGAAAATTAAAATCAAAGTGATTAAAAAAAAAAACAACTTACTTTGATTGAGCAAGAACCCCTATCACTTCTGCATATAAATCTGCAATAATATGCACATTCCCAGTGTTGGTTCCTGAATACCTAAAACGATTAAACATATAAGAAAATAATAAAAGTATTACATAATTTTATTTATATAGTACAATTTTCCTCAAATTTTTCTTGCTGCTTTGAAAGCTCAACTAAAGTGGCAAAGCATTAGAAATATCTTTTTTTTTCTCCCACATTTTGCCCCTGGATTTTTTAAGGAGGAACACTTAAATTTTTTGTTTTTTAAAACCCCAAATCAATTCCAAATTATCTTCCAGGACAACAGTAAGGTAAAGATCACAAGAATTTCAAAACCCAAGATGAGAATAACAATATGTATCATTTTGTATCTCTACAACTTAATTTAATGCAAGTCTCTATTGAAATAACTTCCCCAGCTACAGTAAAAATTTTATAAAATATTTCCTGTAAATGTTACATGTATCCAACAAGCCTTTTGGACCAAAAACTTTGATCTATAAAATAACACTCTCTCTATAAATATAAATTTCTCTCTCTTTTTAACTATTAAAACTTGTATCACTTAAGGAGAGTAATCAATGAGATAAATATGTGACTTACCCTTCCTTGTGTTTAAAGTGCTTAAAAGCCAAGTTTAAAACTTCATGAACTAAAGGATCTGGCACTGGATGAACAGGAATCTAAGAGGAAAAGCATCTAATTCAATAAAGAAAAAAATCCTAATAATTTATTCAATAGATTATTTCTAATACTTTTATGAAAAATTAACTGAAATCTCCCATCAGAATCTATGCCATGCACGTGACAGTTAATTTGCATTTTTTCTAGTATTTCATAATGTCCTGATTGATTTAAGGTTTTTTTGGAACTGCTCATTCAGAAATAGTTTTATTCAGAAATTAACATAATGAATGAAGTACTGGAATTGGATACAGAAAAGCCATATCCTGACTCTACTACTTAATCCTTATATGTGCAAAGGGAAATCACTTAAGATTCTTTATTACTGCTTCATTATTTTAAAAAGGAAGATAATTATACAGGCAGTACTTACACCTCACAGGATCTTTACAAAGAGGTTGTTGTATGTAATGGGGCATCCTCTCAAAATACAATAAAAATGTCAATTTATCCATATTTTAAAGCCATTTACAATTCTTGCAGAAACAATCATTTTTGGCAATGATATTCCTAAGTTTACTGCATGCTACATAAAAATATTACTTTTGTTAATTTGTCCTAGACTATCTTGATCAAATTTCCCCATATTCTGATAACACTGAATTCTGGGCAGCAAATATATGTTCATCTTATCCATGATTCTTATAACTTGATAACATTTGAATATTATTTGCTTCAGTCTTCCTATTTCCAAACTAAAGAATCCCAATGACCTTTCTGATTTCAAATTGTCACTTTCTGAACATTCTGTAGATATGGTATCTTTTTTGAGATAAGGTAATCAAAATTTTCATAAAATAATTCATGTATGGATACATTCCAATTTTATTTAAGTGTTAAGTGCAAATTTTCTGTTTTGTTTCCATCACATTTCTATGTAATTTTTTATTTTGGCTATTTGAGCACAACAGTAGGAACAATCTGTCTACAATGATTCCTACCTTTCTATGCCTGATCTGTAAATGACATCTCAGAGCCTTTCATTTCAGAGTTTAAATTAGTGCTACATAAATGTATTGCTGGGTCAGCTAGTCACTTAACCCTAACTGCATCAGCAAAATTAAAAAAAAAAAAAGTAAATAAATAAAATAATGCATTGCCTTGTGCTTGAGATAATGAATTATATCTACAAGTCACTTCTCTATTAAATTCATGAAGTCTTCATCCTAGAGTCTATCCCTATCATGTTGGCTTTTAATTACCCAAAAGTCTGAAGTGCAATCAAGAGGCTTAGCTATTTTACAATGCACAACCTTTCTCTAGTACTTTATAAACATATTTTTAAACATTCCTACCATGGATCACTGAGAAACTGGCACATATATGGGGAAAAGTATCCCTTTGTTCTTAACTTTTGTTTCCTTTTAAGGCCAAAGAAAAACTCAATTCAATGGTGACTTAATTTTTAAAATGACCATTTATATGCAAACTTAAAAATTTAATGACTATAATCTATCCATTTGTCTATCTACTAACTCCTTCCCCCAAAATTTGAGTTCTTCACAAATACAACATGCTACCCCAGGAACCACGTGCCCTTTACAAGAGGTCTTAGCTGGACTCTAAACTTCTTTGCAATTTTGAAATTCTCTCTGAGTTGTGAGGATCAATGGAGATATACACATAAAAGTATAACCATAAATACTACATAAATACTTGTTAAACTACTCTCTAGGCATTTTCCCAAGTTACCTTTTAGAAAAGTTTGAAACTAAAGCCTAAATCATCTCCTTTTGGGTTCCTAGACTATGAATCTTAGAAATCAGAACTTAAAAAGGCAATGTTCTATAAAATTTCACTAAAATTCTATTTTGACATGCCACTGTTATATTATATTGGAAAGGTACAAACTCTGCAGTACCTACCTAAGGTAAAAAGCTTAAATGATGGAAAGTATGTCTGTTAGGTTTCTCATCTGAGTAATTTAGCTTAGATTTAAGGGGGAAAAGGGGGAGGGAAGTCACATGGAAGATTTAAATTAAATTATACCCTCCAAAACTGACAAATTTGGGTTTAATTCACTCATTCAAAATATGCAGCAATTCATTTTAAACAATACAAGCATGTGAATCTACTAGAAGGATAGATAAGGAACTATTAGTGTTCTACTACAGTCAACCACACAGGTCCTTTGTTTTTTTCTTTCTCCCCCTTCCTTATCAGCAGGAAGAAACAGCAGTAGAAAGGACCAGGAAAGATGCCCTGCAGAAGATGGGATTGAGATGAGGCAAGAAGGAAACTAAGGAAATCAGGGGTGGGGGGACAGAGCAAAACAAAGATGAAAAATAGTCAAGACAAAGATACAGAGAAAGGAAATATAGTGTCAGGTCTGAGAAACTGCAAATGAAAAAGTATAGTTAAAATTCAGAGTACATAAGTGGTAAGAAAATGGAAAAGTGGAAAGGCAGGAAGAGGCCACCTTAAAAAGAGCTTTAATGGCTAAGTAGAGGACTTTACATCTAATTCTGGAGGTAACTGTAGTACTAAGTGGGATGGTGAGACAGTAAGCCTTATGCTGAGAGTTGAATAGAAAAGAACGGAGAAATACTTGAGAGGGAAAACAATGAGAAGAATATTGCAATAGTTTAGGCAAGAGCTAAAGCAAGTCTAAAATAGGGTTATTATTGCATGACTACAGAAAAGGGAAATATATATGTTGTGAAATTAGAAACAATAAGATTTGGCAATGGATTGAGCATTTCAAAGAGGAAGAGACTTTAAATGTCATCTGCTACAACTCCCTCATTTTATAAACATGGAAAATGAAGGATAGAAGAAAACTGATTTATCCAAGGTGATAAACAGCATCATTTGCCAGTAAATTTCCCATAGTAAAAATAATATTATCGGGGCAGCTAGGTGGCGCAGTGGATAGAGCACCAGCCCTGAAGTCAGGAGGACCTGAGTTCAAATCTGGTCTCAGACACCTCCTAGCTGTGTGACCCTGGGCAAGTCACTTAACCCCAATTGCCTCAGCAAAACACACACACACACACACACACACACACACACACACACACACATTATCTCACCCACAGATTAGAGGTTTCTTATCTATGGTATAGATTCTCAAAAAGTAGAAAGATATCAATGCTTGACATAACAAAGAGATAATTCTTTCATGCTACAATTTAACTCACAATTATGATATGTTTTATTATGGCACTACTCAGCTAAGCATTTTTTAATTATGTTCTACTATGATTTTCCAGAGTATATTTTTCTATCATGCTTTATAAAAGTAGCTGTGAGTCATTTAGGATTTACATTACATTCTTAAAGAACATAAAACCCTTTGAACATCATTGTCTTCTAATAAATTATCTAAATTTTTTTTTATCTAATTCTTCAATGTACTTCCATATATCAGTAACACTGAATTTTAACAAGAATAAAATAACTCATAACAACTGTATGGACTACTGCTCTTACTTAAGCAAAATCAAATTTTTCTTCATTTTGTTTAGGTATATCATGTACAATCAAAGTTAAGATCTTATAAAAATAAAGTTAGATTAAATTTATGCTTTTCCTTAATCTCTTAAATTTGAACTCATGTTAAAAGAATATTATGTTGTTTATCTGTTTGACTTAAACTTACTTCTGTAGATTTTATTTAATATGTATAGCATTCATTTTAATCTATTTGTTCAATAAAACAGATTAAATTTTTTTCTTTTTTTCATTTCTTGGTGGTCTGCATAAGTAAGCAGTTTTTATTGGTTTTTTATTGTAAAGATAAAGTAATATAAAATAGTTGAATGTTTAAAAAAAAAGAATATTATGTTGATATATCACAACTTTTCAAAAAATTTTATTTACTTTTTAGTCCTGTTCAATTTTATTAGCTTTGAAAGCTAATAAAGAAAACCGAAATTTCCTTTAATCATTTAAGTCCCCAAATGGGAAGGATTTTTCCAATGTGTAAGTTCAGAATGCCAGAGAAAAGTGTTAGAGGGGAAGAGGGTACACAAGGCTGGATTGAATTATATGATTACTGAAAGGAGTAAGAGAAATAACATTCTACAGATCATCTATATCCTATATTTTCTATTTTCTTATTCCCCATCAATTATGAACCTGAAGAGATTAAATGCATGGCACCTTAAGGAATACAGCGCAGTTATATGAAATGGATGAAGTATTATATATTCTGGTACTTTCCTCCAACAGAGCTAACTATCTTTCAAGCAACAGTATAAAAATAAATATGTTTCACATTTGGAAGTTGGTGTAAAAGAGAACAAATGTTAACATGTCAATCAACTATCAAGACATGTTGGGAAATTAGTAACAGAGCTGTTAAGAATGGATGAAATGCTTTGTTTTCTCATCTATTGTTTCAATGGTTATTTAGCTAATCAAAATAATCTGAAATCTAGTTGCCAACCAAACATAAAAATAGCCTAAGGTACAAGATTATGGGGATCAGTTCCCAAGCACCATCATTAGGACCATTTCAATTAAAGATGTAGGATATCACCTATCAGGATACCCCATCCCTAATTATTCCTAGGATGCTGGGAATCCAACTAGACCAGGTGAAAAAGGATCTACCTCAAACTGATGCTACTACCGGTGGGAAAAAGTTTTGTCTTGACAGTTATTATAACAATTATAACAACTCTTAGGGAAATGCCCTTTAAAATTTGGCAATGGAATTTCAATCACAAGAAAATTCGGAATAATGTAATTAACAATTAACTATGTGGATTGATGATATTGTCACCTTGAAAAACATTTAATTCTGATACTTTTTTTTACATGCACTGTGCTTATTTCCATATTCACTACTTTTTAAATGCAAACATTTTATATATTAAAAATGAAAATCTTTTGTATTTATTTGTAACCTTTCTCTAAATATTCTTTGAGTAATCATCTTTTTAAAAATGTCATTCACAAAAACAGGTTTTCATATTGGCAACATTCCAAAAAAGTAAGCTGAACCAGAAACTATTAAATTATTTTATATTTCATTACTAAATTTTCAACAAATGCAATTTAATGGATTAAAAAACAAACAAACAAAACAAAACAAAAAAAAAAACACCCATATGGGCACTGTGAAAAAGTAATTGGAACTGAAGTTCAAAAGGCATCTGGGAGTATAGGGTTGGGCTAAAGAAATAGGGAAAAGGACACAGTGGCAACAAGATTGTGTGATGATCAATTATAATGGACTTGTCTCTTTTCAACAATGAAGTGATTCATGCCAAATTCAATGGACCAGTAATGGAGAGAGCCCACCTGCATCCAGAGAGAGGATTATGGGAACTGAATGTGGATCACAAGATAGTATTTTCACCTTTTTATTTGTTGGTTGTTTGCTTTTTTTTCCCCTCTTTCATTTTTTTTTCTTTTTGATTTGATTTTTCTTGTGCAACATGATAAATGTGAAAATATGTATAGAAGAATTGTACATGTTTGGATTGCTTGCTATCTAAGGGAGGGAATAGGGAAAAGAAGGGGATAGAGGAAGGAAGTGAAAAAATTTGAAACACAGGGTTTTGCATGTATTTTAAAAATTAAAAGCTATTACAAAAAGAATTTTGAAAATCAACAAAATAATGTCAAGTTCTGACTTGTAAAAAAAAATAAAAAAAGTATGTGGATGACAGATTGTACTTAATACTTAGATACTGGATATAAACTTTAGTGAGCAGTAAATATATTTTAGAAGATGAGAGATTTTATATTAAAAACAATACAATATATAGAAAGAAAGAGAATGATAGAAAGTAAGGAATAGAGGTTATATAAGTTTCAATTCAATTAAAAATAACAATTATATCACAGGCTAAATACATAATAGCTACAAAACCCTAAATATTTAATATCTTAAATTAAAACATAGATTTTATTGCAAAAATTTTAAACAAGAGTTCACAAAAATAAGAACTTACCTGTTTCAGAACTTCTACTAAAACTAAACAAAAAATGAAATCTACAGCTAAATCCCTCCTTTCGAGTAGGTAATCTCTTTCACGCTGCTGTTCATCCCTAAAACAACAGTTCAGAATTATTATAATGAACACTGTAAATGAAAGAAATTCTCAAATGAAGATACATATTTTTATTGCTACCTATCTACAAACCAGTATGTAATATTGTATGTAATACAAATATGTAATATTTGATATTTTCTTTAAATATGATAAATCACATTTTAAAACCATATCACACATAGCAAATCTGGTCAGAGTTGTAGCACTGAGTTTCAAAAGTTTAATAAACAGTTCCTGAATATTCCCCAGCTACTCCAACTTGATCGGCAGTACTGTGATCCACCTCAAGTGATGCAATAGGAACATTTTCTCATGTCTCTTTGAATGGGTTGTTTCTCCATTACCTTAATTCAAATTCCCAAGTTGGTACTTCTGAATTTAAGTACCAACAACTCTCAGAGTAGTAAAACAGTCAACTGGCTTTATGACCATAAAAATGTACAAGAGCCCTCTCAAGAGATATTACTTATGGATCTATGCTACCAGAGCAAGATATTCTTAAAAGTAGCATGGATTTGATAGATATAACAACAACAATAACAAAACCACTTACCCCTTAGATTTTGTGCTAGATCGAGGCCTATATTCATATGATTCATCTTCAGTTCCATTTTGACGTCTATACCAGTCAAACAAGGTGCGAAGTAAGGATGGGAGACAGTGCTCTGCTACTGAGCTCATAGAGCTTATCAACTAGAAAGATGAGATATTTATGATTAAGATTACTAAATACAATATTAAAAGTTTTACTTGAGTTCATTAAATTCCTTGCCTCCAATCCTTCTCTCTAATACATTCCCACATGATTATCAAACTGCTATACCATTTTATTTTTCAAAAATAAATTTATGTTAAACATTCTTTAAAAAAAATTTTGAATTCCAAATTTCTTCCCTCGTTTGCCTCTACCTAAACCATTGAGAAGGCAAGAAATGTGATATCAATTATACATGTGAAATTCATGTAAAACATATTTCTAAATAAGCCATGCTACAGGAAAAAAAAAGCAAGAAAAATAAAGTGAATTATGCTGCAATCTCCACTTTTACTTTCTAAGTCCCCTCTTTGGAGTTAGCATTTTTCATCCTAAGTTTTTTGCAATTGTCTTGGATCACTGCACTGCCAAGTCACTCATAAATGATCAATATACAATATTTCTACTGGGGCTGCTAGATGGCACAGTGGATAGAACACCAGCCCTGAGTTCAAATCTGGTCTAAGACACTTAACACTTCCTAGCTGTGTGACCCTGGGTGAGTCACTTAACTCCAATTGCCTCAGCAACCAAAAAAAAAAAAAAACAAAAAACAAAAAACAAAAACAACAACAACAACAACAAAAAGCAATATTGCTGTTACTGTGTACAATGTTCTCCTGATTCTGCTCATTTTACTCTGCATTAGTCCATATAGGTGTTCCCAGATTTTATTAAAACCTATTTGTCATTTCTTAAGAGCACATTAATATTCCAATACAACCATATATCACAACTTATTTAGTGATTCTCCAATTGATGAAAATCCCCTCAGTTTCCAATTCTTTGCTACTACTAAAAGAACTACTATAAATATTTTTATACAAATAAATCTTTTTTCCTTTTTGTTTTTTAATCTCTTTGGGATACAAGTCTAGTAATGATATTGCTAGATCAAAATGTCCAGCCTGAGCTTTAAAACTAATATTCTCACAGTGATGTTATATGCCTGAATCAAGAACACCATGATTCTAGAAAATGCAAATAACTGAAAAGACAAAAGAAAGACAAATGATACATGTCAGTAAGGATGAGAAAGGTAATCAATGATGACTTTGCACAAGAGAAGTGACACTAAAAAAGTCACCAAGGACATGAACTGAAAAAAGGATATGACCAGTCACAAAGAGAATGTGAAATAAAATATGGGAAACCTGAATTGTAAAACCATTATGATATTTGGAGATGAACTGTATTATGTATAGGAAAGAAGTCAGCAACAAATTTAAACTACATAGTTAGGTTTTGCTTAAAAAATATTGACATTAATTTGCATTTCCTAAATATATAGTGATAGTAAGGAGAAGTATTTCAAGCTTGCTGAGTAGAAGCAAAATGCTAATCTAGTAACGAGTGAAATCAGCAGAACCAGGAGATCATTATACAAGGCAACAACATTATATGATGATCAATTCTGATGGACATGGCTCTCTTCAACAATGAAATGTCTCAAACCAGTTCCAACTGTTCAGTGAAGAAAGCCGTATACACCCAGAGAGAGGGATGTGAAATGTGGACCACAACATAACATTTTCATAGTCTCTATCGATGTTTGCTTGCATTGGGTTTCCTTTCTCAGATATTTTTTGTTCATGTAGATACAACTGTTCTTGCATAGCAAGATAAGTATGGAAATATATATACATATATTCGATTTGTAAAGTATTTTAATATAATTAACATGTAGTGGACTTCCTGCCATCTAGGGGAGGAGAGGGGAGTAGGGGGGAAATTTTGTAATGGAAAGCTTTGTAAGGATCAATGTTGAGGAACTGCCCAAAAATATGTTATGCAAATAAAAAGCCTTAAATAAATAAATAAATAAATAAATAAATAAATAAATAAAAATGCTAATCTAATATTTTAAAAGCATTATAAACAATAAATGCAAAATCAAAAATAGACTAGAAAAGAAACAAGAAAATAACTAGAAATAGTTAATAAAACTATATAGTGATATTCACTGGAGGAAAATAATGTGTATCACAAATTCAATAAATTTTTGACATTAAGTTATTGAACATTTTACATGAGGAGAAAACAAGAACTAAAGTTATGTCATCTGAAAATAAAAAATCCAAAAGGAATGCTAAACACAACTCAGTAATTTTCCAGTTATTCTGAAGAGTGACAGGAATTAGAGAATCTATTTTAACTGCAATCAACATATAGCTCAAGCACAGGATGCTCTGGTTACTGCTAGAAATTGAGCCCTCTCTAGAATGAAATCTCTTAGTTAAGAGTATATAAGAACACTTCAAAAATTAATGTACAATTCAAACTAAGATAAAAGTAGGAATTTGTTAAAGTTGAATTTAATTACATTTGCTCATCAGATATTCTACCCTTAAGGAAAATTGTCATGGCTAAACCAACCTACCTGATCAAACTGAAGATCTTCACCCCTTTGAAGAGATCTGGATAATAACTTTTCCTAAAATGTAAGAAAAAATTTTTTTTTAGTAAAAATACATATAAAGACAAACTAAATGACAATTTCATGATATGGGCATGGGAACTTCATCCTTTAAGTTCCAAAGGACTTATCTTCAGATACATTAGTTAGACAGAATAGAGCAAACAGAAGCCCACCCAACCCCCCCCGCCCCCCGCCCTGAGTAAACTCTGAAGTCACAAATCCAAATACTACATGGAAAAAGAAATTATCACTTTTGAAAATGCAAAAAGGTCAACAAATAGATTTAAATATGCAGTACTAAACAATAATTTAGTAGCAATGGACAAGCAAGTTTGAAACCAGTTAAGTCCAAAAGAAATTCTGCATTCAAGGAAATATCATATATTGAAAATGTACCCAAAAGAGGGAGAGATTATAATAATTAGGACTCCTGGGAATTCCCTATACCAAATGATATCATACAGTCTCTATGAATATACTAAATTAAATTGCTATATTTTCTTTTTCTAATGTTTCTCTCTCTCATAACTCTCAGAGAACCAGCCAACAAAGCATAAAGCAGAAAACACAGCAAAACTAATCAAGACATCAGATAAGAATGTAATGTATTTAAATTTGCTAATAATCCATAATGTCTAATATCTATCTAAAATACCCCAAATATGCAAAGAAGAGGGGGGAGGCTGTCTTTTCATATCTCATCTTTTGGGTTAAGTTTGGTCATTATAATTTCACAATATTCCATTTAGATTGTCATGTTATTGTTATTTATATTTACACTGTGATTAGTATTTCACCAAAAATGCTTATTATTCTTTACAGCAGTTCATTCAAGGCTTCCCATGGGTTTCTTTATATTAACTTTTTCTTATTTGAACAGTAAATCATTGTTCATTCCAAGATATTTACTCTCTTTTGAACTTTTTCCCTTAGAGACCGTGTCATTTTAATTACTTAAATAATTTCTTCCAAATTCTCTTATAAGCCTTGTGAAATTGTGCTCTTCTAAGTTTACCCCTTGGACATCTCTTTATCCATATTATTTTTCTCAGTATTCAATATACTAGTCTGCTTACTATTATCCCAAGTCTTAATGTTGACTTGGGATTCTAGACCAAGTCTTCGGCCACTTGCCCATGTCTTAGATGGAGTGGGTCAGTCCCATTGAGAAATGACCTAAGTTTCTAGGACTACTAATGCTGGTTTTTACCTCCTTTGATATATCTGTGCTCAAATGTCCACTGACCCAAGTTGGCCATTCTGAATGAAGGTGCTACTTCGTGCTTCTGTTCTTCCTGGGGCTTCACTAGCCCCACATACAATGTATGTGAGGGAATTGAGTTACTTTATAATTGTTCATGCTGCCACCGAAATTAGAAGTCATTTCCACAGTAATACTCCATTATATTCATGTACCAGTCAACAAATGTTTATTAAATATATAAATGTGAATCAGGCTTATGTTAAAGAGGAAGTTGGTAAAAATATATTGTTAGTAATTGATGTGCTACCAATCAAGTGTTTGAATCAGTAAATTTAGATCTAAGGTTGATTCGTGCTTTCCTACAAAAAAGGTAATGTTTTTTATGTTTCTTAATGTCCTCATTTTAGCAATTTCATGCCAGCTTTCTGTTTCTCAACTTTTGTTTTTCATTTCTTTGAGCTACTTGTGACTATCAGATAACCAAAAATATTTCACAGTCTGCTTCTTTGAGGGTTCTCTCTCTGTTCTAATTTCTAGGCTTCACAAAGCTCTCTATTTGACTCATTTAGAATTGTTGGATTTTTTTTTATGAGTATACCATTGAGTCATTATAATACCTTAATTTCTTGACTTTTTCTATCACTTGTTAATTAAGAAATCAGAAATTTTTGGTATACTTTAGTTTTCTAAATTTTCAGATGTGTTTCTTTGTTGCCTTTAATTGAAAAATAAATACTGTACTCAGGTTTTTTTGTCCTATGTACTAGTCAAATATCATGGTAATTTTTCAATGTTTTCCCATAGACTTTCAATAGCTCTCTCAGGTCACTTCTGCCAGGATATTTGTTGCCAGTCTTTAGGAGTACTGGATGATAACTCCATTTTCTTACAAGGATAAATTTCTTTTATCTATTCTGATCTTTTCGAACAGAAAAAAATTTCAAATTTCAAATAGAAGAAAAAAAAGATAATATGTGAAACTGTTTATCTCTATTACATATAGCTTTTTAAAAAGCAATATAGAACTTGACCACCATATTACTTTCCCAGTTGTCTTGTTGATGTGTCTCCTTTTGAACTTCCCTTTCTGTTCCCATGTATATACTTCATTTGTTTTATTTTGTCCTCTCCCTTTCTTCTTTTATTTTTGGCAATATTATCATTAGTTTCTTACCTCCAGTAAGAACACATATTCCATGCAAACACACACATACATGTAAGTATGTATGTAAAATAAATAGTCATGCAAACAAGTCCATACATCTGCCATGTCCCAAAACACACTACATTCTGAACCTTGTTCCTATCACACCACCCTCCCAGGAAGCAGGGAACATGTTTCATCATTGGTCTTACATTGCTTTTCTTTATAATGCAGTTATTACCATCTAAATCATTCTTCTGGCTCTGTTCATTAAATCTCCATCAGTTCACCTAAATCCTCCCTGGCTTCTCAGTTTTTATGGTACACTACACCATTATATTCATATAATTTATTCAGCCACTTCCCAATTTAGCCATACTCTTGTTTTCAATTCTTTGTCACAATAAAAAGAACTTTAAATGTTTTTATACAATGGATCCTTTTCTTCTTCTTTCTCTTAAATCACTTAGGGGGTAGAGCTCTACTAGTGCCATTCCCTATTATTCTTAAACATGGCAATAGCCATAGCATAGGTGGTTGTATGCAATTCCTAAAATGTTTTTATAGTTTCTATCAAATATTGTGAGAGAATGCATTCTTTCATGATGGTTACAGCAGAGTCAGCTTTTCTGAATTAAAATGTTTTGGAATGGTTAGTCTGATTACTGGATTCATGCTGAGGAAGTCACAAAGAGCTTTTTGAAATTCTAGTCTAAGTGAGTTCATTCTCCTTTTAAAAATAATTTGAGACATCAGTGTTGTTTGTTTGTTTTTCCATCTGATTCATTTTTAGATAGAATTTCTAAAGTCGCATGAAAGATATTGAGTTTTCCTGGCTAGAAAGCTGGCCTTAAGAGTCAAGAAGACCTGGGATTGAATATATCTTTTGAGCTGATATTGAAAAGAAAGAGTTAACCTACACTGGTCTGAGTTTGTTCATCACAGAATTTCTAACACCAAAGAAATTTCAGGCTCAGTCCTCCAGTCCTTTGTCTATTGGAAATTCAGTGAAAAGATTTCAATAATTTTAGTTTCTAAGATTGCCCAAAAATCTTGAGCTTTAAAATTTTTCCTTTCTGAGAATTCAGTAATTCCTCAATTTCTCTTACTTCATTTAACCCAGACCCATGGGTGAAGTTCCTTCTTATAAATAACCTGTACTCGCCACTGCATTATTGTATAATTTGGGCACTAACAATAACATCAGTATGAAGCTCTTGTTTCCAATTCTGTTATGATACAATGGCAGCACAAAACTGTTTCAGTCCATTTCCTGTGCATTTGTGGTCTGCCTGTTTTTTGTGGTCAGTGCCATCTATACTTGAACACTAGTTCAGCAGGCAAGGTATTCACATTTCTTACTTGTTCTAGTGTATCCTATTTCTTGTGGTATCAGGGCATGAAGGAGTTCCATGTGCTCTGCTGTCCTCCATGTCTGCCTGATCACTTCAACAGCTATAAACAGCATTAGCCAGGATATCATATATTGAAATAGCTAATTTTTTGACTCTTAGGAGTAGCTGCCTCCCACTGACAGACAACGCTACTGACTCAATCTATGGTTCTATCAGGATTACTGGAAGGCCTTTCCAGCATTGCCTGGGCTCAGGTTATATATCACCCTGACAAGTATTGTTCTATTTTGTCTTTGTCCCCATGCCTTCACCCAATGGCTCAAACAATGATTGGTTGGAGTTATTAGTAGCACTATTAGTAGTAATAGTGGTATTAGTAGTATCTTTTTTTTCCTCATCTGTTTGGATAGGTTACAAGTAGAAACAGTGCTGGGACAAGCTGCTATCCTAGGATTGGTCTTTTACAATAATGATATGGCTTTGCTTAGATAGATAATTGCATTATATAACTGAATAAAAGTATGAGATGGAAGTTCAGTGAAGGCATATTTCAGACAACTTCAGTAGCATATACAATGTCAGTGATGATACATGTGTCCCCATATAAAACTGATTTGCCTTTTGCCTTACTAGGTTATCCAATTTTAAAAAGCTTTTCATTTCACATAATATAATGGCTATATGAAGATTATAAATATTTAAGGTGAATAGTTTATAAATCACTCTTAAATTTTTATAGATCAATGTTATTTTGGTATAACAATTTTGTCTTTAATGATGTTTCTAGGACAATTTTTTTTTTTAAATTCAAGGATTCTTTGTGTGTCTGTATTATAATAAAGCTATTTATCTTCTGCTGGTTTATGAGTACAACTCTGGCATTAGATGCTAAGTTTCTTCAACTTGCAATGCTATGTACAGGTTGCAGAGTTTACAAATTTTCTTACGTGATCAGTCTAAATAATTGTCTTGGCACTTTCAGGATATTCTTTCTCTTATTTACAATTGTGATGACAGGACTTATTACAATCAAATTAATATATTTTTGTAAATAAAGATGCACAACCAGGCCACTCCTCTAATGCTTCTGTGGTAACATATTGAATTCATGTGGATATCATCCATAAAAACTTTTTGATTCCACTCTTGGATCTTAGTCATTTCATAGGTTAACCTCATTTCAGTTAATTAACAAACTCAATGGGTACCATATCTAGTATCATGATTTACAACTGCTCTATGAACTACAGAAAGGTCTACTGGAAAGACTTGCATGAACTGATCCAAAGTGAAGTGAACAGAACCAGGAGAATGTTGAACACAATAGCAGCAATATTGTTCAATAAAGAATGGTCAATGACTTATTCTCAAAAATAAAGTGATTCAAGAGAATCCCAACCATCGATGAAGTATACTGTGTCCAGAAAAAAAGTGATATTGACTAAATACAGACTGAAGTATGTTATTCACTTTCTTTCGTTTTTCCTTTTATTTGAGTCTTCTTGTACAAAATGTGGAAATGTTTTACATAAATGCATATGTATGACATATATCTGATTGCTTATCATCTCAGAATGTGGAGAGAAAAGGGAAGGGAGAGAGAGAATTTGGAACTCAAACATTGAAATAAAAATGTCTTTAAAATAAAATTAAAATAAAATGCAAGTCTATTTACAGGGCATAGAAATATTTTTGTAAAATTTTTTACCTATATCATATGCTCTGAGAATACATATTGATCCTTTTCTTCCTATTTGAAGAGTAATTGTCAGTCTTTCTATACCAGTCATAAAATAAGAGAACCTGGTGTTTTATTAAAATTATTTGGGTTTCTACTGTTGTTGTAACTTGTTTATAAGTTTACTTCAATCAAATTCATCTATCATTTACTAAATATCTACTACGTACAAGATGCTGCCCTAGGAAGTGGAGAACCAAAGACAGAAATAAAATATTCTCCAACTTTCAGGACATTACATTCCAAGTTAAGAAAAGAATATATTCTCTAAATGGGGGACCACCTATGCAAAAGTGAAGAGAAAGAAATTAGGATGTTGTATTCAGGGAATGGCAAGTATTCCACTTTGATAAGTACAAGTTTATAGTTCTTTCCACAAACTATCTGTCTCAATGTTTTTAATTTTTAGATACTAATTCCAATAGTATTAGGCAAAGTTTTCTTAAATGTACAGAATTAAATTGTGAAAATTAACAATCAAAATAGAATTTCGATCAATTAAATACTTGAACATTAATAGACATTAATAATCTATTAAAACAGCACACAAGTAATATGAGTAAGGAACTTTCCAAAGTATCTAGGAAGCTTTTTTGCTTCTTATAAACCACACCTTTATAACCATCCTGGATCATATTGCTTCTTTTTTTTGCATGAATCTGCACATACAACCATTGTTACTATAAAGGCACTGCAAACATTTAATATACAAATACGTACTGTACTTACCAAGGGCTCAGCCATTACAACCTCAATTTTCTTTTCAGCTTGAACAGCAAATTCTGCGAAAAGACTCTTAATGACATATTCCCCAGGTTTGACATCTGGGTCAATAGTAATGTTGGACATGACGATATTCTTTTTATCCACGGTGGAATGAAAGGTGGGTGAAGTTCGGAATTTATTTACACTGCTGGCTGGCACTGAGGCTGTGAGATAGAGATGAGAGAGGAAGTGAGAGAGACGGGAAAGAGGAGAGGGAGGGAAACAGAGAGAGATATATACACACAGAGAGGGAGAGACAGAGGCAAGATGGGGAGAGAGAGAGAAAGAAAGAGAAAAAGGGAGAGGAAGAAGGAATGGGAACAGAGAGAAAGGGAGAGACAAAGAGATATAATTTAATAATCCTCTGAAATTGTCAAAATCCTCAATCACACCAAAAGTTGATAATTCTAATGTAATATCACTCAGAATTAAAACTAAATTTAACATATTGATTACATATAAGGTAGGGAATAGGTTTCAAAATATGTTTAACACTTAACACTTAATGAACCTATGACTAAATAAAGTTTTTTCAAGTCAAAGTATAAGGAATCACTGCCATAATTTCAGTTTTCTCAATATATTTCAATCTCTTAAAACTTGTTTAGTCAACAAGGAGACATTAAAAGATTTTCAATAGGATAACATGAAAAGACATATAAATATCTGCTGCCCATTACTTGACAAAGTCTTATCTCTATTTACATAGCATTCAGTTTTGTAGGGATTTGGGGTTGTTCTTTCCACTTATCTTGCTGCTCTTGTGCACACTGTTTTCCTGGCCTTGCTTAACTGGATTTGTATCCGTCCACAAAAGTTTTCCCATGCTTCTATAAATTCTGCATAGTCATTATTTCTCACAGTGCTATGGTATTCCACTATTCATGTGCCACAATTTTTCTTTTCATTCCCAAAATAATGAGCATTTAATTTGTTTCTACTTTTCAGCTAATACAAAAAATGCTTCTGTAATTATGTTGCTTTAATTACTTTTTCTTATCCTTGACTTCCTTAGGGTATGTGTCTACCAATGGGATATTTAGATAAAAGGGTATGAATACTTTAGTCAGTTTTAAAGCTTAACTTTATATTGCTTTCTAGAAAAATGGACTAATCCTTAGATCCAACAGTAGTGTACAACAGCATATCTGTCCTCCTGTTGTCTTACCAACATTGATTGTTTAAAAAAGAATAATGAAATGAAACATGTCTATGCCCTTGCAGAATGCAGGAATGAAAATAATTCCCTTAACCAAACATTATGTTTGGTTGACACTGACAACAAATACAAGGCAAGATACTATGCCAGCCACCTGAAACATGAATTCTTTTGGAGTTTGTGGGGGGTGGGGGAAATCAATCTTGAACTTCTACAGCTTCCTATTCTCTAATTGTCCTATAATCTGTGTCCTCCCTATTTTTGTGGATACCATAGTGGCAAGGGCAGAAGCAAAGCTGATGTATAAGAAAAACTTGCAGGAAAAATGTGGGTAATGACCATTGCAAGGTCAAGCCCAGGCCAATTCCTAAAGTCTCAAGATGTTCCTGGGGGAGAGTGAGGGTATAGATCTTAGCTGTGGATGTAAGTAGATAAAGAAAACACACATAGAAATTGACATACAATGCTCATCATAGTCAAATCAATAAGAAACTAAAGTAAATGTGACAAACATCTCCTTTTAAGTAAAAGGTCTAAATTCTTTCACCAAAAAAAAATTGTGCATCCTCTCCCATACGCTTGCTATACATAGTTCTGCATTACCACAAAGGGATTTATGGAAAAAACGATTGTTTCTACAATTTATAATGTGTTAGGTACTGCATAATCATGAATGATTAACATTTCAATGACCATAAAAGACAAACCTAAAGGATTGGCAATAGCTGATAAAAGTAAAATAAATTTGGGGGGATATACTGGGAGGAGGGGGGAGGGAGGAAGAAGGAATAGTATTTGTTCAACTAATATATGAGAAAAGATGTAATAAATGGGAGAGAAAGAGAGAGAGAGAGAGAGAGAGAGAGAGAGAGAGAGAAGGAAATGCTATGATACACAGCTGAAGAATTTTTATCACAGTTGAAATTAAGTGGGATAGGAAGAAAGAATGTGATATGGATAGGAAAGGAAGAGAAGTAAAATTTTTAGAATAGAAGATCTTTAAGAGGAGTCCATTCTAGGCAATGACATATTTTGAAGAAAGACCTTAAGGGGGGGGGCAGGTCTTGAATAGGGAACAGTGAGTTATGACAACATGGAACATAGAATGCACATTCCATATGAGATAGTAGAGAGAATGGGGAGACAGGTTGGGTGGGAATCCCTGAATAGCAGGATGAGAATTTCTATTTTATACCTTAAGCAATAGGGAGCAACTGAAGTTGATGGATCAAGAGACAGGTACTAAATTTAACCAGAACTTCAATGATTTTGAAGAAAGCAGAGCTGATTGATGGCTTGGCACAACTGTCTCACTTAAAGCTAATTCACAGGCAAGCCAAGAGATCACCCTCCTCGTATCCCGTCCTCCTAGAGAAGGAAGGGCAAATACTACTCATCATACATCAAGCAGATCAGAATGGGAATTTTCATTTGCTTCTGGTAACGGTTTTGAGCTTCTGTGTCCTCTTCTATAAAAACAGGGGATTGGACTAAATGACTTCTAAGGTCCCCACCAACCTAAAAAGATCTCAATCCCCTACATTCTTGGAGTTGAGAAGTAACGAGATACTAGAGATAAATTATCTGGGCAACAGCATTACAGTTAGATTAAAGTGGAGAAAGACTAGAGATAAGCTCAGGAAAAAATACTCACATAGTATGTAATGGAAAAAGAGCCAAAGTCCTGAACCTTCATGTTTTTAGTGGCAGTGGAAAGGAAAGGAATTTGAAAATTAATAGAGTCAGATCTGGCAGCTATTTAGATGTGAAGGATAATGGGGGGGGGGAGAAAGAGTCAAATATTACTTTCAGGCTATTAATCTGAATGATAGTGGATAGTGATGCTGTCAACAGAAATTGAGAATTTAAGGGAAGAAATAAGCTTGACAGGAAAGTTCAAGTTCAAGTTTGAACATGCTGATTTTGAAAAGCCAGTGGAAATAGGTGAAGGGATGGAGAAGAAAAAAAATTTGAAACTAAAAATAAAAAAAAATTTTAATCAGTGAAATATATTAATGAAGATATCTAAAAGTCAACTAGGAATATAGGATTAAGTATCTGGGCTATATCTGGGCTGAGGGTAGATACTCATACGTAAACTTGAAGATTCATTTGCAAAGAGACAACATCAAAATTTATTAAAATGGATTAAAAGTCCAAAGTAAAGACAAAGGCCAGGATAGGCTTCTTTTTCTTCTGGCCCCTCACTGAAATAGCTTCAAATTGAATTTCTCACTAAAAAATAATTTTAATAAGCTAATATCTATAATTCAATTTGTAATGGAGAAAAGCATCATCAGATGACCATTCAAGTACTAAACATGAAGGGCAAAAATGAAGCATTGAAAAGCAAGATAATAAATAGAAATAAAGAGATACTCATCTCTAAGGGAAAAATCTTATTTGAAAAATCACTTGTCCTATTCTTAATCAAATTAAATCAGTGATTAGATATTTTTGATACTTACAAATATCATACTATATTTAATAAAAAGCTCCCAAACACAATAATGTAAAACAAATATTACTTTTGCAAACCCCAAGAAATATATTAAATTCCCAATTACAGCTATGTAACAAAAATTGTAGCCATTAAAAACAAAAAAAATCCCAGTTTCCTTGGTCACACTGCACATTATTCATTTTAAACAATGCCCTGGTTATATTCAGTTTCATGATCTAATACTGTGTACTCCTTCCATGTGGGAAATCTGTGAGCAAATGTCCCTCTTGTACACCAGGAAGTTCTTGTAAAACAGGATTGTTTTTACTTGCTTGGAATTTTTTTTTTTTTTGGTATAATATATTATTTAACTAAACAGTCTCAAGGAATCATAAAGCAACACAAAGAGAAGAGTCTTGAACTCATGAGACAGGAGTCCTTCCCAGAGATAAAGCATTGATTAAATCATTTCTCTCTCTCTCTCTCTCTCTCTCTCTCTCTCTCTCTCTCTCTCACACACACACACACACACACACTCCCTTTAAAATAATTTTTCAGATTTTTACTATTTTTATCTTAAATTTTAAGGTACAGAGGTCCTTGAAATTGAGAACACAATTATTCTTAAAATTTATCCCCTCTAATTTAGAATTAACAGTGATTAAAATTTTATCAAATCCAACTTTTGCATGTTTTCTGGATAACAAATTCTTTTTTTTTGCAAACAATCTGTCTTTGCAAAAAAAAAAAATCACTGCTTAAAGAATGGCAAAATGTTTCTAAATTCTATTTCTTATCAAAATGCATGATATATAAACTTTTCATTATTAACCAGTTAAAACATAGAAACCTTTATGTTGCTAAAATATTATAGTAGATAGAGGGAATCAGCGAGTAACAACTATAAAACATTTCAATATAATGAATGTTATTTTAATAGTTTAGTTCAGTTTAATAATTTAAATAGTCTAGTTGGAATTGTTGTCCTGGTAAGGACATCCTTGATTCTTTAAAGTATCATGCATTATAGTGAACAGAACACTGAATCTGGGTTTAAATTCTGGCTCTGCTTATTCTCATTGATGACTAATCATTTCCCCCTCTCTGGTCCTTAATTTTCTGAATGATAAAATGGGTATCAGACTAGATGTCTGAAATACCTTTCACCTCTAAATCTGTAACAAACTCTAAGTAGAAAAGTTTTGAATTACTTGGAGAAGTTATATTTACTTCACAGTTGTCAGAAAATGCTTTCACTAGTGAAACAAATACAGTATAGATATTCTGATGCTACACTCTTCTATATTTGGTTTAAAACATTATCTAATGCTCCATGTTAAAATGAGTACCCAAATAATAGCACTGCTGAGTACATAAAACTATTCTCAAATTATTGTAAAAAAAAAAAAAGATCATAATAATGGCCAGAGACTCCTCTAATCTTTCTTTTCATTTTTCATAATAATGTCACAGCTCAACTTATATAGCCTATTAATATTAGCAAATTGTTTTTCCTCAAAAAAGTCTTGTTATTTAATCATTTCAGTCATATTTGACTATTTGTAACCACATGCAGGATTTTGCCATTTTGCCATTTCCCTTTCCAGCTCATTTTACAAATAGGGAAACTGAGGCAAACAGGCTTAGTGACTTGGCCAAATTTGAACTCAAATTCACCAAGACGAGTCTTCCTGACTCCAGGCCCAGCACATTACTGGCCTGCAAGCTGCAAGCCCACAAGAAGTGTCCCAGTAGCTAATGAAAGGGTTATTGACACAATTATAAAGTTGAGAAACCTAGATTAAATGACTTGTCCAAGATCAAACAAGAACTTAAAGCAACGTCAAGTGTACAAATCTCTAGCAAAAACTGGCAAAATACTCTGAATCAAAGAAAATCCTGATGACTGAGCTAGGATGCCAATTTAAACATATTAAACATTTTAAGTTTTCAAAACAGAAAGATAAAAATTAATTTTGCTTCTCTGATATCATAAAGATTCTGAGAGGGAGGTAGAATGGTGCAATGAAAAGGACAATGGGTTCTGAGCTGCCTCAGTTCTGCTAACACCTACCTGGGCTACCCTACGTGTAAAATAAAGGGTTCACCCAGATCATTTCTACCAGCACATATTATCTGTCTTTAAGATCAATAAGTTGAGAAATACAGAGCAAAACAGTGGCTGAGGTCAGAACACTGCAAACCTACATTTAAAAGACAACTATATACTAAACAGAAATGAAATAACATGACAAGAGAGAACATAAAAACTGAAGTTTCTCAGGAAGGAATAGCAAACATAAGAGAGAAAAGAAAATGGTCCTTGAAAGTTATGAGGAAGAAAAACATACAGATGTTGCTCAGGACATCATAAAAGAAATCATTCTTGTGAACATATGGCAAGTCTGAAATTCATTCCTAAATCAAGATTTTTATTATTCTTTGCCATAATTTACATGTCACAGAAAATCAATATACTGCATAATAAGCATTTGCAATAGGATATTTTGATAAAGGGGATGAAAAGTCTAATGAATTAATAAGGTATCCAGAGAATACTAAAATGAGAGATTTTTAGAGCTGGTAAGTCCCTTAAAGGTCATCTATTTCAAATGTCTTGTATTTGGAATGAGTAAGTTGAAGCTCTAAATGAGGTCTTTCATAGGTAAACCTGAAGAATATCTTACTCAAGTAACTGTAGTCAATATTTTGTAGTCCTACAAGTATTAATATTTACGTCATTAATACTCATTTAAGATACAAATAACAGAGTAGTACTGAAATATCATTGAAATATTTACCTAACTTCCAAAAGTCAAGCAGTAATCCTGTCTTCTAGCAATTAACTTTACTCATGGAAAGTCCAGCTTCAATTGTCCGTATAATCACCTATGCAAAAATTTCTACTTAAAACATATTGTGGTAATTTGTCCAAGTTCCAATGATATGAGCACTGCCTTCAGAAGAGTCTGAGGGCTAAACAACAAAAGAAATTGGCCAGACTGAATTTTAATAGGTAGTAAAATTAAGCTCCTTGTTTGTTCTTTGGAAAGCTGTTTTAAAATGATGTATTTGTCGTATCGCCAATTATTCTCATTCAAAACAGTTTCTAAATATGGAAGTCCTATGACATCTTTTGGCATTTTGCCAACTTTTTTTCTACTAGAAGTTCACCAGTAAAAAAAAAAAAACAAAAAAAAAACAAAAAAAAACTATATATTTCTGAAACAGGCAAAAGAACAATCATTTTTTAAAGTCTAATTAAATCATCAAGATAGATTGCCTATGAAATTACTCTTTCTCTTCTACTATTTAACCACTGGACTTGTTCCTTTTGGTACTCTTCAGAACCTCAGATGAGGTTTACCTAAATGTATTCCCACTTGTGCTTGTACCATTCATTCAGTACTACATACACGTAACTAGTCACAGATGTCCTTGAGAACTGTCCCTAAGAGAGAGGTTGTGATGTCTAAATTTTTTGCTAATGACAGAAATGACTGGGGAAATGGTGATTAAAGAGGGAGGAAATCCAATTTTTTGTAGTTAGTATGCAAATATCCTATAATAGCAGGTAGCCATTATCTTCATCTACTAGAAATATAAGTTTTTCTATCTAAAATAGGCATTAGATACTCTTTAAGCCTTGGTAGTTTTATAGTGAATTATTTTTCTCAAAATCCTTTCTTAGTTGATTCTATAAACTAAGTTCCATTTTTATCAGCCAAGAAATTCACATTGAGGGCTTTATATATGTGTCCTAGATGATTTCTTTATTTTTGGTTCTACCTGGTTCTCTTAACTTTTTTTTTGTAGAAGAGATATCACTCAATTCACAACAAATAATTTCTACTAATCTCGTTCTAGGGAAGGAGAAGTAGGAGAGGAGATTATATGCTTTGGGGAGTACAGTGTGAGATCCTTGGACTACACATTGTTAAAAGCCTAATTGTTCAAGAAAGGTGCCAGACTTCAAGCAAAATTTCTCACAGAGGTGCCAAATATACAGTAGTAATGTTCAAGAGCCAAATTCCTTATTGTAAGGGTTCTTATTTGTTTTAAAAAGAAAAATTATTTAACATAGACTCCTTTTGGAGTCTGGTAAATGGCTAGATGGGCCTGTTCTCAAAATAATATTTTATTTTGTTTTTAATTGCTAGAACTGTTAAATTTTGGTTAGAGTTTTGTGAAATTTTTTTTTCTTATCCATGTTCTCAGACTGACTAAAATCTAACAATGGACCCCAAGTTAATACCCTTGATCTAATGGTTTTCTGTAAATGCAGATACCAATCATCTGGCTTGGGATTTTTTTCTCACCTCTCAAATGTTATGGCTTACTATATCTTAGTTCTTCAACTAATTTTCTTGATTGCCATAGGTCAAAAATCAAAATCTTAGAATGAATCCCTCCTATTCCCTATTCCTTATTTTTCACCTCTAATCAGTCCTTAATATCAAACATCTTTTCTAATACCATCTTTCTGTATCAGAGACAGTGTGGTACAATCTGAAGAACATTGGATTAGGAGTCATAAGACTCGGGGGGCCCAGGCTTTGCGAAGCTCCACCAATAGAACCACAGCCAAACTCAGCTTGCTGAGTCCTTGTTTCCTCACTTATTAATAAGTAAAGGAAGAAGCAGCATGGTATACTGCATAAAGAGCTTGCCTTCAAAGCAGGGATGTTGCCTCTGATGAGACTAGCTCTTGTGGATGACACTGTAGTTGCTGTTGTTTAGTTGTTTCGGTCATGTTGGACTCTTTGTGATCCCATTTGGGGTTTTCTTGGCAGAGATCCTGAAGAGGTTTTTGCCATTTCCTTCTTCAGCTCAATTTACAGGTGAGGAAACTGAGGCAGAAGTGGGACTTGCCCAGGAACACATAACTAGAAAATGGATCTGGACTCTGGTCATTGACAGGGCACCTAGGGGCCCAAGAACAACCTACACCAATGAGATCGCATGTCCAGTCCCTTCTCCTATCCCTAAATTAACAGGGATATACCTTTCTGTTCTGTCTACCTTACAGTGTTATTGTGAAAACATATGGAAAACTATAGTGTTATATAAAATATTAAAATATTATTCTCATCAATATTATATCAACCTCTGATCTCATTCATCTAGGTACTCTTCTCTAACAAAGACACCATTCCAAAGTTCCTCCCTCTTACTTCAGCTAGTGATAAAATGCGTAAGAAAGGCTAAATATGGTGTTCCGCTAAACTATATAGATGAATCTCAAATTCTTTGTTTATAAAAACTAGGCACTAAGATCATAAAGTCATATGATTTAAACTTAGAAGGGAACTTAAAGCAATCAATCCATCATTTTGTATAAAGAGGATATATAAGGTATAAGTATAGTATTTTAATTTCCCTACTAAGTCTAAAGGAAAAAGAGTATGGGAGTAGCATAGGGTTGGGTATAGCAAAAGTAAGTCTTCTTACTCCCTATTCATTTTTCCTTGCTACATGATAAGAATGGGATATACTGAGCAGGTGACTTAGGGATGAGTAGACCAGGCATTCATAATATACATATGCCTATGAGAAATTCACTCCTAGGCACAGCATCATTAACTGAGAAAATCAACCACAAAGCACACATTAATTGAGCATCTTCTATGTGTAGAGGCACCTTGCTAAATTCAGATAACACAAAACTTAGAGAAACCTTGACTTCAAAAAAGTTGTATTCTATAGGGAGGGTGCTGGGGACCAAGTTTATAAGAAAACAAATACAAAATATATACTGAATGGATGAATAAAATAAGTGGGGTTACCAACAACTTGGAGAAGCAGGAAGCCACTTGAAGGAGGGGAAATAAGCTTAGCCTTGAAGGAAGTCAGTGGTTCTCCAAAAGATAATGATGAAGAAAGCATTTCATACAAAGTAAACATGAAGACAAGATGCATATAGACAAAATTTAGCAACTGATTTGCCTGATTCATGGTTAGGGAGAAGAGTAGCTGATGACTAGATTATAAACCTGGGGAATCAGTGGAAGGATCAGTATCCCAACTGACATGGTATCCATAAGATAATTTGGGTGGAATGAGTTGAGAGATGTGGTAAAGAATTTTATAAACTGTCAAATGTTAAAAAAAAAAGCACTATTGCTATATATAATTTACATTTATAAACTCACACACATATATAATTAACTATATAATTTTTAAAAATCCCAAAGAAAATTATAATTTCTCTGTATAAATCTATAATCTCTTCTGAAGCAGGCCAAGAAGTCAGAAAAACCTTGCTTGAAAACAACAGATAATGATGCGAGGAGAGGGAAAGTGGGCAGATGTCTAGGGGAGATAAAATAATAAAGAGGGATGCCTAGGAATTCAGAACAATTCCCAAGATAGTTTCCAAGAGGCCCCTCTTACCCACATCTTTCTTTGCTAAACAACTTTAAATTTCCTCCACCTATACACCATCCTGTCCCTTACTTCACTCCAACTAGAGCCTTAGTCCCCGGCTATCGAAATGAATCCAGTAAGCTCCTAGCTTGGGAAGTCCCTGGTCCCATTATATACCGAGAGGAATAAGACTGAACTTCAGTTCATACACCCTGACCTAAAAAAGAGGAGTGCCAGATTTGTCCATATGCTCCACCTAGCATGCCTACTCACTGGGAGGATGGTTTGTTTGAGGGTTTTTTGTTTTTTTTTTTTTAAATGACCTTGTTAAATTTTTGTAAAATATGCTACTTTGGGGGTTTGGATTTTTTTTTTCCCCTAAGTCATTTGACATAAAGGAAAAAAGGCTGACTTTGAAGTGAGAAGTTGAGTTCTGGATCCCAGTTCTACTACTTACTGCTGGGCACCCTTGGCAAGTGAGCGGAGGGACTGTGACTTATATCTAAGTGCAGCACTTCTAACCTCTCAAGACCTCAGTTCCTGTATTTGTAAGATGAGGATGCTTGATTAGATTATCTCTAATGTTCCTTCCCACCTCTTTTAAGCTGTAATCTTGTGATGTGGATATGTGAGTGACTATGTGTTATTTACAAGAGAACATAAACTTCAGGAAGGTTAGGGACTTTTTGTTTTAGGGTATGGATTCTTAAGGCCTAGAAAAGTTCCTTATACACAGTAGGTATTTAATAAGTGTTTGCTGAATTAAAAGAATATTTACTGTACTACCCAGATTCTAAAAAGCATCATGGAAAAGATTCTATCCCACTATAGCAGCTCTACTAGTTTTCTCTTCACCGGATACATTTCATAAAATGTTATCAGTGTTTAAACAAGAGACAGTGTAGGATAGTGGGCCCACAGCAAGGTTTGGAGTCAGAAAGAACTGGGTATAAATCTTATCTCTGATTCTTACTGATTAAATAACCCTGGGCATTTCCTTTACTGTGTGCTTCATAGGTCTCCCTTTGACTGCATTAAATCAGAAAAAGGTTGAGATCTAGTAGGAGTTCTCTATGTTGACAAAAACAACAACATAAAACCTCTGTATGTATGCTCTTTTAATTCATTCTTTTCTGACATACAAAGATTTTTTAATATCCAAAAGTCTTTCCCAAAATTAGAAGCATAATATACAAATTTGTCCACAAACTTTGGGGGAGAGGGAGAGAGGTTGAAAAGGAAGCTAGTTCCTTTTTTTTTAACTTGTGGGAAGTTAACTTTTTTAACACATTTGCAAAGTCACAACATTAACTGTACAAATTAAAATGTTAACAGGAGATATATGTAGCTGTTCAAGATTCTTTGTGACCTAATTTAACATTGCAGATATAGAAGGCTGACAAGAGCACTGAATCTTTCCTTCATTTTCAATTCTAGTGAAGTGAACCAATCACTTAAATGGCAACATCCTCACTACACAGCTGGTTTAACAGAATGTTCCTGACTCAATTTTAAAAAGGAATAATGTCTAAAACTGTTGGCACAGAGACAACATCCTGAATCTAGGCCATATGAATGTCACTTCATTGTTGTTACTAAAAGAAATAAGCTCAACTATAATCAAACCTTAGCCAGCACTGCATCAACTTTCTGCCAGCTAAGCAAGGCCTTAAAACTAGAATTACATGGCTCTAAGAGTTCAACATAAAAAGTAACATTTACCATTAGCACAAAGCATTCAAAAGTATTTTTGTAAGCCTAACCAAAATTAAAAGGAAATACAGAACATATTATGAGTGAAAGCACCACAAGGTACCTAATTCTATTTTATTGGGGAGTGAACAGAAGTATATTTCAAAATGTACAACTCAAAGAATTAAATTTGTGTTGATTGTTTACAATCTAAAAACAAATATATAAATAAATCAAATTTTCACTAAGGCCTGCTCAAGATAAGTTGGGAATTCTGTAATACCTTACTGTTATTAAAGTATCATTCGATGCATTACAGTTTCAGTTATAGATCCCATTATATTTTAAGTTTTATTTTAAATGAATCTATACTTTATATTAACAAATTTATATTCAAGAAAAGTTTTTGGTTTTTTTTTAAGATAAGATAATGAAATATTTAGTCTCTTTACTACCAAAAACACACTAAAGCCCATGCAAGCAGAGCTGTAACTATCAAGTTTTTGCTCCATAGGCACATAGCAAAAAAGGCAGTGAGAAGTTCACCTGACTTAAAGCTACATGGGCAAAGAAGCTCCCAGGAATTCCTGTTTAAATCAATCTTATAAATAATATATACAATATTGTATATTGTTTATATACTGCTAAGTTGTAGAATTCCTGTTTTAATCCACCATGTTACATTTATATTGTGTGTGTGTGTGTATATATTATTATACATTGTTTATATACTGCTAAGTTGTAGAAGTACTCCAAAAATGCTAATGTCCTCTCTTTGGAAAAGACAAAATCATCCCTCAATAGTTACAGTTTGATTAGACAGCCCCTTAAGCCCTTCTACCTGTAGGGCTGAAGTCCTGGTGAAAAAGGCCAAGTGCCTTGCCTAGGGTCTCACAGTGATTCTAACTGGAAGTAAGAGCAAATTCTTAGAATCAGTGCAATATTAACAGTATTAAAGAGCTTCTCAATGTCCTGGAAAGAGTCAGGTACTCTTAGATACACCACAAGCTAGCTTCACCATCTTGGGCTAGCCAGCTAACTGCTTTGTGCCTCAGTTTCCTCACCTTTAGAATGAAAGCGCTGGGATTCCATCTCAACTTCTTGTTTCTAGGAATCCCCTTCTCCAACTATGCAAGTGCTATCCATCCTTTAAGAGTCAATTTAAATCTCTCAACCTTCAAAGGTTTTTTCTTGCTAATTCTACTTCACTGGGGAAAATGAAGCCATCAGTCAACAGTCTCTTCATCTCCTCGTATTCTATTTACTACATTTTATATATATATATCTCGGTATCCTATCTTCCACTGAGGAAGCAGCCCGTCCTCCTTGATTAAGATCCCCTCAATTCCTTCCCTTCCCATCTCTTCCAAAAGCCTCCTTCCTCTTGGATCACATGCTCTCTCTCTCTCCCTCTCTGTCTCTTTCTCTCTCTCTTTCTTCCCCTCCCTCCCTCCCTCCCTCCTTCCTACCTCTCTGGTGCCCAAGCCTATCCCACAACTTAAAAACTGTTCCTTACCCACAATCCCCTTTAGTCTTTGTCTTCAATGGGCTTACTTACCTCTTTCACTAAAACTCACTATTTAACTGCTTACTTATCATCTCATGCTGAACACTGATTAACCTTGGGGACTCTGGCTTCCAGTCTCCCCACCTTGATTGAACAATTTCTCTCTTTCTCCAAAGTTAGAGGCTCCATCTTAACTGCTAAATCCAGTTAAATTTTTTATCTCTTTGGCCTCTCTTCAATTTAGCTTCTGACAATTACTGACAACCCCACCATTGCCTGCATGGCACAGGTTTTCTCCTTCTTTGCCTTCAGTTAACATGGCTCTCTGGAATGGAATGGTTACCAGGTGCCAGGTGCTGTGTTCCCATGAGACACAAAAGTGAGCAAGCAAGACAATCTCAGCCTCTGTCTTCTATACATCTACTTTATACACCTCTATAGCCAGGTCCCCAAAGAAACCCCACATATTAGATAATCTCTTTTAGAGGAAGGGACTAAAATTTTTTTGTTTTTCTATCCTCTAAGCAAAATTAGAGTATTTGGATTGGAGTAGGCACTTAATGTTTATTTTTAAAATTTAAATCCAGAGACTTATCTCCACTCTGAGATCATATATCCATACCCTGAATTTCTCAATCTAGAGCTGCCTAGTAGTTCTATATTTATTTATTTGTCTAACTTTTTGAAGGAAAAATTCCATGTTTCACATTTCTTTTTCTTCCACAATGCATTATACAAGGGGGTAAGCTACTTATTCAATGTTTACTTCAAAATATTTGCTCCTTAGAAATACTGCTAATTGTAATTGGTTTGGAATTTATAAGATCTTAAATGTTTATTTACAAATAAATAACTGCAGTTAAATGGAGAAAAGGTAATGTCCACTTTTTCCACAGGAAAAATAAAATCTGGTCATTGGTTTGTTGGCTACTATAAAAAGTTTTGTAATTAAATATATCTCTCTTAACATTACCTGAAAACCTGAAAGAGCTAATTTGCCTTTGGGGAGTGAATAATTACAAAGTGGAAAAATTGGAACACAAGGTTTTGCAAGGGTCAGTGTTGAAAAATTATCCATGCATATGTTTTGAAAATAAAAAGCTTTAATAAAAATTTTTTTAAATGTAATAATTAGAAAGTAGATACATAAACATGTTTAAGGACAATAGAGACTCCCAAAATAAATTATTATAATTTGCTACCTAAAGTAAAAGGCTCTAAGGTCTATCATAACCTTTTATGACACATTTTCAAAACTGGATTTGGAAGCAGCATAAATTAATGTGTAACAATGCAAAATGTATATAGTGTTGGACTTGAAATTAAGAAGCCATGAATTCAGATCCTGTCTCAGATCTGAGGAATCTGAGATCCTTGCTTTAAGGATCAACTGAGATAATGAATGTCAAGTGTTCTGCAAACTTTAAAGAACTATATAAATAATGGCTATTATTATTTATGGATGTTTTCAATAATCTTATATAAAGTAAATAATACATTTAGGAATATTCAAATGATCATAAAAGAGAAAATAAAATACCTACATAAAAGAATTGTGATAAGAATGGATCTGTGGTTTCAGTGGTATAAGGCAATATGTTACCTTATGGTTACCATGGCCTAATCTCCAATATATGTCATCGATCAAATGCAAGACAGGAAAATGTATTGCATTTCCCTATTAACAGCCAGTCATGGAATTTTTCTCCTTCATAATTACAACCAGCATCTCCCAATGTTCCCTCATCTTCTGTTGTGCAATCTCCAACTTCATCCTTTCTAAGGCTGGAGTTAGCTCCTGAGGGCAGTTATGTTACCTGGTACTTAAAGCAATAGCAAGCGCAGATGCCATTGGGAAAATCCTCTCCACATTCTTCTATCTCAGAGGGTGGGTTCTATTTTCTGGTCCACTGACAAAATATATGACAGTCTTGACTTTCCTTTTGGATTGGAGAGAGTTGGAGGAGGTAACAAGCATCTATCAATTGCCTACTATGTGCCAGCCAGTGTGCTAAGGATTTTACAAATAATTGTAAGAACAATTTTTAAAAGTTAGCATGTGCCAGGAACTTTATTAAATGCTTTACAAATATTATCTCATTTGATCCTCAACAACAACCCTAGGAATAGGTATAATTGTTATCCTCATTTTACACCTGAGGAATTGAAGCAAAGAGAGTTTTTAAACTAGCCACATGGCTAATAAGTGTCTGAGGCGGGATTTGGACTTGCAATTTCCTGCCTCCAAGCTCAGAGCTCTATCTGCTGAACCACCTAACTCTCTCTGAATTAGTTTCTCTGACTGTATAGAGATGGATGAATTATAAACTTCACCACAGATATCATTACATCCCCCAAACTACTACTTATCTTCCAAACTTTCCTATTACAAAGTCACCACCATCACTTAAAGTACCCAGGCCCATAACTATGAAGTCATTTTCACCTCCTCCCTTCAACACACCCAACATCCAAACAGGTGCAATACGATATAGATTTCACTGTTACAACACCTCTCAAATCCTTTCCCCTTTTCTCTCTTCATGGAGCACTAAGCATCGTAGTTTAGGCCTTTATCATCGATTGCTGGGACTACTCCAACAGCCTCTTCTCCATACAGATGCCAAAGGAATTTTCCTAAGTCACAAGTATGACCATGTCACCTCCCTTCCCAAAAGTTCTCAGTGGTTTCCTACTGATTATAGTATAAAATATTTCATCTTCATCTCAGCCCTTTACATTTTCTATTTGTGGTTAAGGCTTTTAATATATAATAATTAAGACAGCAGTGTTTTTTACACATACACACACACATATACACTTTTATATACATGATTTGTAAATAACTACAAACCTATCCAATGTATGCTGAAAAAACTTTTTCTTGAATGAATAATCATTCATTCTGAATGTATAATCACCAATGTTTGGAGATCACCAGTAATAAGAACTCCCTAGGAGGACAGATCCTCTATCTATAGATTGGCACCTTCTGCCCAGCAATTTTACAGTTTTTGAAGGATGCCCATTGAGGTAAGAGGCCATGTGACATGCTCAGGGTCAGCTGTCCAGTATGTGTTGGAAAGAAAACAACAAGCTAATCCTGCATCCCACACTCCACCCTTATGTACTGAGCTCCTTGAAAGCAGAGACTGGGTTTGTTCTTTTTCCTATCTTTGTGTCCCCCACATTAGCCATTTTAGGAGGAATTTAGTAAGTGCTTTCTTAACTTGATTTGACTCATTTCTGCACTAACTGTAAAAATAAAATTCAAAATCATTTTTAAATACTGTGGTGGATAAGTTCACTTTCATAAAATGTGGGTTCCATTTCAATGTATCTTCTAAAAAGAAAGTTTAAGTCTTTGAATGAAAATATTTGGCCAAGAAGTTTCTGAACTTTTCTTAACATTTCTATCAACTTTAATTTAATGGTCTCATTATGGACTGATATAGAAAGGAAAAAAAGGAGAGGGGGAGTCTGAGCAAACTAATTTTAAGTCATTTTTAGTTACATCTTGAAACTTTCTCAAAACTAAATCAATACTGGGTAATAATCAGTATGACAACCATCAGGTGAAAAATAGAGGAACAGATTTGCAAAATGGTGTTTTCAAAGTATCCCCAATAAATATGTAAGTGGAACTCATCATAATACGCACTAAGCTTTAATTAAACTGACAATGTGGAGGAGTTTAGGATTTTTCCCATGTGAGCATTTGGTCTTTTATATTATTTGTTTAGAATATAAACCTGCTTCTAAAGAAATAGATTGGTCCTAAGATAAACTAAAGAGGGAAATCCATTTTAAATTCAATCATATTCCATTTATTTACCCAGTCACATGCTGCATAGTTGGAAGCGAAGAGAACAGGGCTCTCACTTGAGCTCTCTGCCACTGAGTGACCTTGGAAAAGTCATTTAATATTTTTATATCTCCATTTTCTCCATTTAAAGTAGGTATTAATAATACTAATCTCTACATACTTCACAAGGAGTATTCCAGAAATAAACAAATAAAATAAATAACTCTAGAAATAATTTAGAGTATATTGTAAAGTATCTGAAAGGAAAAGCTCTATTTGAAGGTATTAGCATATATACTAAGCAAAAAAGCAGTTAATAAAGATCTCTTCAACATCCATAACTGATTAATCTAAGAATAAGGTTAGCCATTTAATTGATATTGCCTTTATTGGATAAAACAGGAAGTACAGTTTTATTCATAAATATAAATCCATCTTTAATCTGCCATCCATATCTGGACTATATTTTCTACCCTATGGAATGAAAGAAAAAAGTTACGGTCATTATAATAATTATTCAATTCCTGCACAATTGATTTTGCTTCTAAAGAACATTTAGTGCTGACAGAACTATGGAATAGTATCAGTATCAGATAACTCTGCAGAGATCCATTGGGTCTGTCACTTTTTTAAAATCTCCTTTGCTTTTTGGCCCAAGCTTACAAAAAACTTTGCCAGAAAGAAATTAATTAAAAAGAAAAATAAAAAGGCACCTCTTTTTACATAAAAGAAACTTAACTTTTCACATATTGCAGGTCTCCTCTATAAGGCAGCATGTGGCTACTAAAGACTAGAATGTGTTTTCCATAATATATCAAGTTTCAATAATATTGCTCAAGGAAAAAAACCGATCATTTTTTTCACCAGCTTTTATTCCATTCCTGTTAGCTTATACCATTAGCATGCAAAAAATGGGTAATGATGGCACCAAAACATCGACCTCAGAAGCACATACATATACTTACAGCTACTGCTCCAAGACTTTAACAGGGACTTTATGCTAATTTCAAAAAACACAGAATCTTGTAGGCTCAACATTATGTCTCAGTCGGCTCCAGCAGCAGCAGCAGCAGCAGCAGCAGCAATAGATTTGTTGGTCTGGTTTGTCAAACTGTTAGTTGCTTCTTTGCTCACAGCCAGCAGAGTTTTGGCCCACAGTCTCGCTGCTTCATTACCATGCAGTCTCTGAATGACGCACAACTATAGTAGAAACACTGCTGAATGCAGATGACTATCCAGGAAGAATAAAAGCTTACAACTTAAAGATAAGCACTCTGAAGGACACCCTCACCTTTACTTATGCAGAGGCATAAACTGCAGAGACTGGCATCTATTGGCTATTTTGTTAGTAGTTAGAATAAGCAGTTTCTGAAGTGCCTTTCAGGAGAGTCCCCATAGTTAGTAAACATAACAGGGTGGAGTTCTGCCCTGCCAACTTCAACTAATTTCAGATCGAATTGCTTAGGAATAAAAATGAATTAGCAACTGGCACGAGATTTTCAAGCAGGTCTCCTCCTCAGACAGTTGGGCAAACCAGTGGCATTTAATTCCACACAGATCCCAGTTTTAGAAAAGCTATTCCTCTGGCTGGTCTTTAGTAGGACATTCCTTCCACAGCTCCACAGACCAGTCAAGAAGCATTGACTTCTCAGCATGCTTGTGATGATGCAGAGTACGTCATCTCACTAAATCCACTAAAGATAATGCTGGCTAATGGAATGATTAGATGATGTAATGAACATGGATGCTCTCAGCTTCTCTCGGCTCTCTACAACTGTTCAGCTCAGTGCAAAGTTTTTTCCTGTCTCTTGTAACTTAATGTTTCCTTTATTAACTGCAATATAAGCTCAGAAATAGATAACTATTACAATTTTAAGATAGTTCTCTTTATATAATAAATTACAACTTTAAGGAATACAAAGGAATTATCTTAATTCCTTTACTCAAAATGATTTTTTTAATAAAAACTTTTACTTGAAATAAAGTGATAACTAATCACTATTCAATTAAAAAGACTTTAAAGGTTCTCCATGTAAAAAGATAAGCCCTAAGTGACAGGTTCATCCTGATTCTGCCCTTTCACTGGACTAGACACTAGAAAAGAGAAGTAAAAAAGAGAATCTTTGTTTACATGAAATTTTTTTACTAAGAAAAAAGATGATCATTTTCATTGAAGCTTTACAAATGGCCTTCTTTATGCCTGACTATATTACTCAACACACATACAAAAAAGTTCAAATCATTACCCAATTATGTATGAATCCCAGTAAGAGTTCAATATCCAACAAAGGAGGAAGAGGCAGTATGTTGGATTTGGTATGAAGGAGGCACAGGTCATTTAAATGACATATCCAGGCCACACATCTAGGATGTTAAATGAAGCCAAACTTAAACTCCTTACTGACTTTATCCACATTCGTTCCCCTTTAGTGCCTTAATACTGTTTAAGATCCTTCCCAAAAATAAAGCTATAATTCTATAGTTAGTATTTCTGCTCAACATTGACTACATGGGGCTTCCTTTTAGTCAAAAGGGAAACAGCAGATTAAAAAGAAAGAAAAAAAATATATTTCAAGAATCAATACTAAACATTTGGTGTCTCAAAATATCAACAACAGATCAAAAGTTTCCAAAAGAGAAGCAAAGGATATATATGCACATACAGCTCTCAAGCAACTACATACCGCTAGCAATCTCTTAAAGGAACGTTCCAATGACTAAAAGAGACATGAAACAATTCCAATACCCAATAAACTGGCAAACACGATAAAAGACAAGACCAGTCGATGCTGGGGGGGTTGAGAAAACAGAGGCATTATTAGTAGAGCTGTGGATTGGTACAACCATTCTGGAAAGCAATGTAAATATATACAAATAGATCAAGCAAACTGTTCATCCTCTCAGACCGATTCAGAGATTCCATTCTACTGTTAGGTAGACAATCCAAAAAAAGCCATTGCCAAAAAGGGTTCCTAATACAAACAAATTTTATAGATAACAAAAAATTAGAAACAAAATAGATGTCCACTAGGAAGTAGATAAACAAATTGTGATTATAAAATATATAAAAGATTTTTCCTGTGTTGTAAGAACAGGTAAGTATGGTGAGTACAAAGAAGCACAGATTTACATGAACTCTAAGTGAAAAAAAGACAGTATACACAGGAAAAAAGCATTACATAGCAATGTAAATAGAAAAAACAACAACAACAAAAAAACCCACCTAAATGTCTAAATTGCAAAGAACAAGCTGGGCCACAATTAAGAGATAATGTAAAGACATTTTCACTTTCTTCCTTTGCTGAAGTCTAAATGGAGAGTGCCACATGTGTAGATCATTGCATATAACAGATTTTTTTTCTTTGATGTTGATCAGTTTTCCTGAACTTTTTTTTTCTCTCTTTGAAGCAAATAAATAAATAAATAAAATACACTGTTTAACAAGATTTAATCCGCACTTCAAGAAAGTATCAATTTGATATAGCATCCATACCCACTGTTTCCATGAGATGGAATTAAAACAAACCAACAACTACAACAAAAAAACCAAAACAAAAAAAAAAAACCTGATACTGAAATGATAAACTATAATATTAGTTTACTTTAAAAGCTACATAATGAATGCCTCATTGAGGAAAAAGAAAAGGATTTACTAATTGAAACAAACTTTTCAAATTATACCCAGTTCAACTATAGAAATTTTGTATTATATAAATATATGTACACACACACACACACACACACACACATAACTTTGGTGCCTGATTTTGGAAACTATTTTATGAAGCTATCAGATACAATGAAAGAAGTAAAGAATGAAATAGGCAAATAGAACAATTTCAAATATTCATCACAAGCACTACATTAAAGGAATGATTACCCCCTTTGCAATTCTTCTCATTCTTTCATCACTATTCCACAAACTTATTAATAGTTTAACCTACACACACACACACACAAACTATTTCAGAAGAACCTTCTAGAAAATCAAGTATCACTGTATTCTGAATGCTTTTTAAACTGTTTAGTCATTTTTCAGTCATGACCCCATTTGGGATTTTCTTGGCAAAGATACTGGAGTGCTTTGTCATTTCTTTCTCCAGCTCACTTTACAGATGAGGAAACTGCAAATAATCAGTGACCCACCCAGGGTCACAAAGATACATCTAAGTGTCTGAGGCCAAAGTTGAACACGAGGAAATAAATCTTCCTGACTTCAGGCCAGGCAATCTGGCCACTGTGCCACCTAGCTGCCCATTAATTACCCGCTTTTTTGATTGCTCAGTTTTATATTTTATGTTAGACTCTTTTCTCATTCTTCAAAAGGATGCTACACTGAGAATAAAAATCCAGAGCAGATCCAAGCCCACCAGATCAGTAAATACTTTCCAAAAGCCAGCAGTCACTATTATATCCTTTGTATACATGCAAGAGACTCAGAATAGCTCTTCCTTATAGCTAAAAAGCAAGCAGTGTAATAAATAGGTTTAAAAAACCAAACCAAACCAGTCAAGCTCTCCAACACTCAGAAACTAGCAGTGTGACTAATTAAACTCCTATGGCTCCAGGCAATTAACTCTCAGGAAGAGGAGAAGATACAAGATTACAAGAGCTGCAATTCACATCCCAGATCTGGGAGGAAAAGAGAAGAGAGAGGGGGAAAGAGCAAAGTAGGAGGGGAGGGAGAGGGGTTCATCCATGTGAGGATTACTCTTTATTTTTTAGTCCTTTTAAAAAACAAAAACAAAACTCCCATTTATACTTGGTAGTAGTTGTTTTTTAATCTCCATTGTAAAAGTTTATTACACCTGGAGCTAGAAAGGGCTTCAAAGGACATCTAGTCAAAATGGACATAATATGAGATTCATCCATTCTTAGATCAAAAGCTTCTAGTGAATGCAGAGGAGCCCATGACCTCCCATAGCCCATTCCTTCTAGGCCTCCCTCAAATTTTAGGGGTTTTTGTGTTAGCAATTTTTACCCATGACTTTTAGGAATGCCCCAGGAGGATTAAGTGTAGCAAATCTAATCTCAAATCCAATTTACTATAGTTCTTTTATTTGTTTGAAGATAACTATCTTTGATAGTTACATAGTTATGTGGACATAACTGTACTATATGGCAGAACTAAAATGTTAAGAGAATTATGGTCTTCTGAAGCACTACCAACTATATTGGATGTAGGATCTGCTTCCAACTGTTACTTTACATTTAATAAAAATTAGAGTTTGAGATCCTACTATTGTAAAATTTCTCTAAATTTTATCCTCAAGCTTCATTTTCCCAGAATTTCAACTATTTCAAAGAATTTTATAAAAGCTTTTTTTATGTTCTGATAAAGTGACCTCATATTGTATCCTAAAATAAGTAGCCACATAAGAAAATGGCCAATAAAAAGGAAAAAAAGGGGAAAGGAAGAGCTAGATAAATTTTTAAGAAGCTAGAACTCAGTTTTCCACGTTCTGTTAACAGTTAAAATTTCTGATGAGGGTATTTATGCAGGCTTTGAAGTTAACAAAACCCTTTTAATCCTTATGAAAAAATAATGAGGTACACATTACAAATATCATGATTCTCATTATACATGGGGAAACTGAGACTCAAGGATTATAAGTAGTTTTGTAACTTTGTACCCAATGTTTGAATTATCATCTTTATGAAGATGGATCACAGCTTTGTATAGCCTGGATTCAATTCAAGACTACCAACTGCTTACTTAATGGTTACCTTTCTTCAAATCTCCCATAGGTTTCTTTCCCCTTAATTCTCTCTTTTTATTTTTTATTTCCAAAACATATGTATAGGTAATTTTTCAACATTAACCCTTACAAAGCTTTCTGTTACAAATTTTTCCTCCCTACTCCTCACCCCTCCCCTAGATGGCAGGATATCCACTACATGTTAAATATGTTAAAATACTTGACAAATCGGATATATGTATACATATTTCCACACTTATCATTGTTGTGCAAGAAAAATCGTATCTACAAGAAAGAAAAATCAGATACAGGAAACACAATGCAAGCAAACATCAATCGATGTGGTCCACATTTCACATCCCTCTCTTTGGGTGTATATGGCTTTCTTCACTGAACAATTGGAAGTGGTTTGAAACATTTCATTGTTGAAGAGAGCCATGTCCATCAGAATTGATCGTATATAGTATTGTTGTTGTTGCCGTGTATAATCTCCTGGTTCCGCTCATTTCACTCAGCATCAGTTCATGTAAGTCTCTCCAGGCCTCTCTGAAATCGTCCTGCTGGTCGTTTCTTACAGAACAATAATATTCCATGACATTCATATACCATAATTTATTCAGCCACTCTCCAATTGATGGGCATCCATTCAGTTTACAGTTTCTAGCCACTACAAAAAGGGCTGCCACAAACATTTTGCACATGTGTTTCCCCCTAATTCTCATAACTGAAAACCATATTTGACTAAAAATAAATTGATGCCATTTGCCAAGAGCTCCTTCTTCTCTGCTGTTGCTCATCTCATAATTTGTTATTATCTCCTTGTTCATGCTCATCTCATCTGAAGAAGTAGTCGATTTCTTCCTAAGACAAACACACACACAAGCACTCATTTCATCCTATCTTCTCTGGCAGATTAAAGTCTCTGTCATCCTGACTTTCATTTACCTTCAATCTCTCAATCTATTGGTTGCTTCTTTGTAGTCGAAAAATACTCAAAAAACTCATCTATCCTCACTATCTCATATCTCTCCTTCCTTTTTGTAGCTACTCTTTGAAAAGGAGTCCTACAATAACTGCCTCCACTTCGTTTCCTCTTACTCTCTTAATTCGTCATTCAACTGAAATTGCTCTCTCCAAAGTAACCAATGGGCCTCCTTGTCAAATCTAATAGCCCTTTCTCAATCAGCATGCTTGAGCTTTGCATCCTGTGTCCCTGTTTATAACTATCTTCTCACTGATACTCCCTTCTCTGTAGGTTTTAGTGATACTACTTTCTTGGTGTCTTATTCTGCCATCGTGTTTTCTCATACTCAATCTCTTTTGCTTCATCTTCATCAATATCACATCAGCTAGGGGCCACGAGGTGGCGCAGTGGATAGAACACCAACCCTGAAGTCAGGAAGACCTGAATTCAAATTTGGTCTCGGACACTTAACACTTCCTAGCTGTGTAACCCTGGGCAAGTCACTTAACCCCAATTGACTCAGGGGAAAAAAAAATCACATCAGCTAAAAAGACAGGGGTCTCTCACAAGGCTCTCTATCCTTGGCCCCCTTTTTCTTTCCTCTCCATACTCCTTTTTTGAGGAGTGAGGAAATCAATGTTGTGACTTACCCAGAGTCAAATAGCTAGTGTTAAGTATCTGAGGCCATAATAGACCTCAGGTCTTCCTGACTCCAAGGCTGCTGCTGTGTCCACTGCACTACCCAGCTACCTCCTCCTTACAACTTCACTTGGTGATAGCATGAGGTCCCATATTTCTACTTGTCCAGCCCTGCCCTCTCTCCCAACTTCACATTATTGCCAAGGACAGCATTACATTCACTGTCACCCAGACTTACTACCGACGTTTCACCTCTCCATCACTTCTCTCATATATGCCTTCCCTTCTCCCCTGACACCACTAGGGCCCCAGAACTGGCCTAGATCATTAAGCACTCTTTTATGATAACCTGCTAGTTGGTCTCCTGGTTTCAAATTTCTCCTCACTCCAATCCATCATGCACTCAGCTGTCCAACTGATCATAAAACCCAGACCCAACCATATCAATTGCCTATTCAACCAATTCCAATGGCTCCTTCTTGCCTCCAGGATCAAATATAAAATCTCTATTTGACTTTCAAAGGCCCTTCCTTTCATACCTTTGTACTTTTCTTGATCCTCATTCCTTTTTCTATTCTGAGATCTGATGACACTGGTCTCCATATTATTACTCCCACATGACGCACTGTTTCCTCACTTCTGAGCATTTCACTAACTTGTCCCCATGCCTGAATTCCCTTTATCCTCATCTCTCCCTCCTGGTTGGCCTTTAATCTCAGCAGAAGTCATACTCTCCCAGTCCTCCTTAATCTGAGGGCCTGTTTGTACCTAATGTTGTTTCATGTAGTGACTTCCTTTAGAGGAGAACTGTCTTCTGCCTTTCTCTATATTCCCAGCAATTAGCTCACTGTCTGGTTTAGTGAATACTAATTCACTGACTGATATCCTAGAGACACACGAATTCATAATCTCTACATACCTTATGGAATTTTCCCATTTCTGTCAAGAGTACTACCAATGATAGAGCTCATCTAGGATCCCAGGTTCACAATCTCCATGTCATCATCATCTTCTCACTCTTCCTCACCCCATACATTCAATAACTTAATAAATTTTGCAATTTTGCAATTTCTATCTCAACAAGATGTCTTCCATTCATGTTATTTCTCAAGTTATAGAGCCAGCCTATTCACTTGGACTATTCAATGACTTCCCAACTGGTCTCTCTGGTTCAGATTTCTCCTCATTATAAGCCATTTTTCACATAGTTCTCAAAGCGATATTCCTGAAAAGCAAGTCTAACTGTATTAAATTTCCTACTCAATAAACTCCAATTGCTCTCAACTATCTATAGGAATAGGTCAAACTCAAATAGAAATGGATCTCTACAGGCCACATATTGGCTTAGAAAACCACAAATTAACATCACCTATATATTGTATTTTTATTTATTTTGTTGAACATTTCCCAATTACATTTTAATCTTATTCTGGCCTCTGTGAATTTTGCTGACTGCAAATCTGACACTTCTAACCTACAATATCAAATATAATCTCTTCTGGTTTTCAAAGGCCTCCACACCTCGGCCCCAATTATCTTTCCACTCTTATCCATCCTTTCCCATACTCTGCAGTCCATCTAAAATTGACTTTTCTCTGTTCCTTATACCAAGTACTTGGAATCTTATCTCTGTTTTTGGCCACTCCCCACTCCTGCAATGTAACCATCCTCACTTCTACCTAACAGAATCCCAAACTCCCTTTAAGACGCAATTTATTTATTTTTTTTAATTAATACTTTTTATTTGCAAAACATATGTATGGATAATTCCTAAACATTAACCCTTACAAAGCTTTCTGTTACAAATTTTCCCCCCTACTCCCCACCCCTCCCCTAGATAGCAGGATATCCACCTGATAATTATGTTAGAATAATTAAATCGAATATATGTATAGTTATTGCCACACATCATTTTTTTGTTCAGGAGAAATCATATCTATAAGAAAGAATAATCCAATAAAGGAAATACAATGCAAGCAAACATCAATAGAGAACATGAAAATGTTATGTTGTGGTCCACATTTCACATCCCTCTTTCTGGGTGTATATGGCCTTCTTCACTGAACAATTGGAATTGGTTTGAAGCATTTCATTGTTGAACAGAGTCATGTAAGACGCAATTTAAACTTAACTTCTACATTATCCTTTCCCTGATTTCCCCTCAATTTCTAATTACCTAACTTACTTACTATGTTGATATGTACACATGCATGTATGCACACATAAACTCACATCATTCCTCCCCACACTGCACTCTAGACCTCTAACCATGACCCAGAAGTCTCTTCATTCTCTTAAATTTACTTAGTCCTGGAATTTATATACTGGAAGTACAATCCTTTCCTTTGCTTTTTTTTTTTTTCTTTCTGACTGGATTGCTTCTCCCAGAATATTTTGCTCATATTTGTATTCCCAATGAACACTGCATGACACATAAGTGATTAACAAATAAAAGTTTGTTGAATGACACTCCATCAGTAGAATTTAAGCTCAACATCCCATACACAAAAGGAACTTTTCCAAATGCTTGCTGATTTACCACTTGTCTTATTTGACTTTGCGATATTCTCTATGTTACATAAAGTACTCTGAAGAGTCCTTCAGTACCATGTATCCACGTGGAAGACTTTGGTAACAAGAAAGTTTAGAGTAACTTGGAACATTATTTTTATAACAGCTGACAGACTGCTTTAAGACTAGTAAAACACTTTACGACATCACATCCCTATAAGGTCCAGATATAGGTATTTTTATTTCCACTTCACAGAAGCTCAGAAAGATCCAGTACCTATGCCTAGAGGCAAACAATGAATGCCAGAGGCTAGAACAGAAGTTCTCGGGGAAACACCAAATTATTCGATCACCTGAATGATACCTCTGCTTTAACAGTGATCCTGGTTACAACTGGGGTTAAGGACTGCTGAAAATGAGACCTCACTTGATCATTTTGTAACTCTTTAAATTGATCAGTTCGATCACTAATGTTTTCATCAACCCCTGCTTGAAGGGAAAGAAGATTAGATATCCTTGCATTATTAAGAGATCATAAAGCTAGGTTCCAACATCCACCTGTTTCAGCCTATCCAAATGCAATTACAGTAGGAAAAAAGAAATACAAAACCTTTTAAATCTAGCACAGCTAATCCAAAAAAGTAAAAAAAAAAAAAAAAAAAAAAAAAACATCATAAGACTATGATAAGGAAATGGGAAAGAACCTAATACTGTATACCAAGTACGGTCGAAATGGATTCATGATCTAGACATAAAGAATGTTATTATAAACAAATTAGAAGAACACAGGATGGTTTATACCTCTCAGATCTGTGGAGGAGGAAGGAATTTGTGATCAAAGAAGAACTAGAGATCATCATTAATAATAGATAATTTTGACGATATTAAGTTAAAAAGTTTTTGAAACAAAACTAATGCAGACAAGATTAGGAGGGAAGCAATAAATTGGGAAATCATCTTTACATTTAAGGGTTCTGATAAAGGCCTCATTTCTAAAAGATATAGAGAATTGTCTCATATTTATAAGAATTCAAGCCACTCTCTAATCAATAAATGGTCAAAGGATATGAACAGACAATTTTCAGATGAAGAAATTGAAACTATTTCTAGTCATATGAAAAGGTGCTCCAAATCACTATTGATCAGAGAAATGCAAATTAAGACAACTCTGAGATACCACTACACACCTGTCAGATTGGCTAAGATGGCAGGAAAAGATAATAATGACTGTTGGAGGGGATGTGGGAAAACTGGGACACTGATACATTGTTGGTGGAACTGTGAAAGGATCCAACCATTCTGGAGAGTAATCTGGAACTATGCTCAAAGAGTTATCAAACTGTGCATATCCTTTGACCCAGCAGTGTTTCTATGGGCTTATATCCCAAAGATATCTTAAAGGAGGGAAAGGGACCTACCTGTGCAAAAAATGTTTGTGGCAGCCCTTTTTGTAGTGGCTAGAAACTGGAAATTGAAAGGATGCTCAACCGTTGGAGAATGGCTGAATAAATTATGGTATATGAATGTAAACATCCAACAAGATGATTTCAGAGAGGCCTGCAGAGACCTACATGAACTGATGCTAAGCAGAACCAGGAGATCATTATACACAGCAACAAGACTATATGATGATCAATTCTGATGGACATGGTTCTCTTCAACAATGAGGCGATTCAAACCAATTCCTATTGTTCAGCGATGAAGAAAATCATATACATCCAGAGAAAGGCCTGTGGAATCTGTGTGGACCACAACACAGCATTTTAACGCTTTCTGTGAATATTTGCTTACATTTTGTTTTCCTTCTTAGGTTGTTTTTTTTTCTCTTTCTAGATCTGATTTTTCTTGTGCAGTAAGATAACTGTATAGATATGTATACATATATTGGATTTGTCATATCATTTAACATGTATTAGAATATCTGTCATCTGGGGTGGAGGTGGGGGGAAGGAGTGGAAAAATTTGGAACAAAAAAAATTTTGCAAAGGTCAATATAGAAAAATCACTCATATGTTCTGTAAATAAAAAGCTTTAATTAATTTTAAAAAAAAAGAAAATGGGAAAGAAATAGAAAGCACAACTACTCTTAGTACTGTACAAATGAATGATGAGTTGGGCTCAGAACTGAACAACAGGAGGTGACAGGTAGAGAATGCAACTGGAAAAACACAAAGTTCTTTTACTGACTCCAAACTTCTCCAGACAATAAAGACCTTACTTTTAATATAAATATTCTCCCATGCTCCTATATGGTTATGGGTCATAGAACCCACTGGGAAAAAGTGAAACTGTTAAGTCCCCAGAGAACAAAGAAAGGTATATGGTCAGTGTAAGCAACCTAACTGGGTAAAGGATGCCTTCAAAGAAATAATAATTTTTAAATGGGCTTGTTCATAATTCTTGTGAAGAACAAACAGCTCATGTGTGTCATGATTTCAAATGGCAGTGAAAAAGCCTCCAAGCAGAAAACCAATGGGAGAATATAAGAAAGAGGTGAAAAGGACAGACAAACATGAAAATATTAAAGGAACAGACCCATTGAGAAGGATACAGATCCATTGATATAGTTAAGTAATACTATTTCAATTATTTTAAAAAACCTCAAACTAGCAAATAACACTAAAAAAAAATAACACTACAGAACAAAAACTTTTGTGTATACCTATTAAATTATCACGATATTATTTCAAAAAACCTCAAACTAGCAAATAACTCTAAAGACAAAAATAATACTACAGGACAAAAAATTATCATTCCTAATGACAAGGTCTGTAGCAACTTAAGTTGCTCCTTATTTCAATATTTTATATATCTATCTCACATATGTTCTTAATTCAGTTGTTTAAGCTGTGCCCAACTAATAAATTATCACAATTCATAATCTCCAAAATGCTCCTTTAAGACAATAGAACAACTAAGTTCAACTCCAACCCCAATTCATATTTTTAAATGCATGAAAACAGTGGTTTCGATGAAAAAAGGAATTTTTTAAAAGCACCTATTAGGTACCTTCTAAGTGTCAGATACCACAGCAAGGCATCAGTGACATAAGAGTAACAGTTTCCATCATCAAGGAGCTTACACTCTAATCAGAAGAGATAGAGGAAAGAGAGGGAACAACCAGTGAAGATATTTTTGATCCAAGAAGTCACATGAACTGTGGGTAGAACCACAGGAAAATCAACTGCCATATCCCTTCCAGTCACAATGGCAATGGTTATTTGATTACTGTTCAGAGAACAAAAAATGAAAAAGACTTCAGGGAGAGCTCAGACAATACAAGAGCAGAGAGCAATATATCCAAGTAGGCTGTGGGTTCTTTGTGGATGGGTGGATGGATGGATGGATGGAAAGTAAAGCAAAGTCTGAGATCTGCTAGCTATAATAGGTTAAGTGATATTCACTCTCCAATTGGGATGACTTAGCCCCAGGGCAGAGATTCTAAGATTGATGAATTACACATAGTAACATATATACATATATATAAAATATAAATATATTATATAAATAATGTAATAAATAAAATATAATATATATACATATATATAAATAAACTTTGCATATGGGGAATACATCACAACAAGGAAAAAGTTTTGCTGTGAAAAAAAAAATATTCTTCCCAATGGAATCTTTCCATAGATAATGCTGATATTGAAAATAATTCAATACTCTTAGAAAAGACTGCAAAAGAAATGAGAATATACTTATATTATAACTAAAAGGAAGAAAAAAATATTTTCATATATAATGAATATAAAAAATTCTTAAAATACTTCTAAAATACCTAATGTGAAGAATCTCTGATTTCATTAAGCATAAACAATTCCCAATATTGGAACTATTTCTTCAATGCAGATCCTGTATGACAACATGCAGTGCCCCACATCTAAAAGAAGGGGGGGAAAAAAGGAAAATATAAACCACTAATATTTTTCAAAATTCATGTGATATTTAATGACAAATACCAAATGGGTATTCATCATCAGTTGTATGGTTGTAAGTCATAAATCACTATAGTTTCCATGATGCAGTGGAAAGGACACTGAATTTGGGAGTCAAACTACCCAAGTTTCATTCCTAACTGCACAAATTGCCTGTGTGATTAGAGATAGATCATTTAATCTGTCTGAACCAGTTTCCTCATTTGAAACAAGAGGATGAATAAAATGTCTTCTAAATTCTCTTCTAGATCCAATGGTTCTATCATTCCCCCCCAAATTAAAAATGAATGTTACAAAGAGGGCAATGTAAAGGTGCATGATGGGTATGGCCATGCTCCAATACCTAACAGACAAGGAACTCTAAGAACTAAAGGAAAAAATGTTAAAGAAAATTACTTGGTCACATGACAAAAGCAAGGGCTAACCAGTATACAATTCCCATACTCTCCTAGTATCTTCAATTTTGTCAGAAGAAAATAAAAAAGGCAAATTCCTAAGGCACAGTGAATTGGAATGGGTCACCAATGATAGGAATAATCACGAACAAGGACCATGCCAAATAGGCAGGTACCAATGAATATCAGTGTATCAGAGGACACAATATGATCAATCCAAGTCTGGATCAACATCAACATTGATGAAGTTGTGGGTCTGTGAAGTATGTAAGGAGTCTGCCATAAAATTATCATTCCTAATGACAATGTCTGCAGCAACTTAAGTTGCTCCTTATTTCAATATTTTATATATCTATCTCACATATGTTCTTATTCAGTTATTTAAGTTGTGCCCAACTCTTAATCATTACGCCATTTGGAGTTTTCTTGACAAAAATATTGAAGTAGTTTGCCATTTTCTTCTCTGGTATATTTTTCAGATGCAGAAACTGAGGCAATCAGGGTTAAATGACTTGCCCAGCTTCAGACAGCCATTAAGTGTCTGAGGCTGGATTTTAACTCAGATCTTTCCGACTCCAGGCCTAGTGTTCTAACACCTATGATACCCTAGTTGTCCTTCTCATAACATACAGCAAATTTAATTTGTATCAAGTTTTATATTACATGAAAATTTCCTTTCTCTTATTGTCTTCTAGATTTTATAATTACTATATACATGTGTGTGGCTATTAGGTATGCTATTATATGTTAAGGTTATATTTCTGCCAGTTTATCTTTTAGCATACAATTTTACCAAAATGTTAATCACCTCAATTACTTTTTTTGCAGATATCATAGGATTTTTTTTTTTCTTTTTTTGCTGAGGCAATTGGGGGTAAGTGATTTTCCCAGTCACACAGCTAGGAAGTGTTAAGTGTCTGAGGTCTCATTTGAACTCAGGTCCTCCTGACTTCAGGGCTGGTACTACCCACTGCACCACTTAGCTGCCCCCAAATACCATAGGATTTTCTAGATAAAATTATCATGTCATTAGCAAACATTTTTCTTCTCTTTTCAATTTTTGTGCCTTTAATTTTTTCTCTTTTATTGTTACTATTTCTAAAACTATTTGAAATAAGAGTGAGGAAAGGGCAATCTTTGCTTTAAGTCTTATATTTACAGGAAAAGATTCTAGTGTTTCCCCATTACATATAATATTTGTTTTTGATTTTCCAAAGATATTTTAATTATATTAAAAAGACTTCTCTGTGACTATACAAAACTATTTCTGCATTTATTGAGGTATTCAATAAATGTTTGAGACTTTTTTCTTAAATAATTATGTTATTTGTTTCCCTAATGTTGAACTAGCTTTGTGTCTCTGATATAAATTCAATTTGATCAAATTGAGTGCCTTTTTGGATAAACTACTGATGTATTTCTACAAGAATGTTATTAAAATTTTTTAATTGATATTCATTCGCAATATTGTTCTAAAGTTCTCTTCCCTTGCATTATCCTTCCCTGGTTTAGGTACTAGGATTAAATTGTTTCACATAAAAAATTTGGTAAAAAGTTTATTCAGTTTTTGAGAATAATTGTATAAAAGTACGATTTTTTTTCTTTAAAAGTTCTCCAAAAGAATAACCCTGTAATCCATATAGATCATTTTTCTTTCTTTAGTAGGATAAGAAGGGAAGCACTTTATTATTGGGGGGTGGGGGGAGGATCTGCAACAATAGAGACATCAAAATATATCACAAACTCAAATATCTATGTTAAGGGTTTGATATAAAAACTGTGAAGACAACTAACAGAAATATATAAGCCAAAATTCATTCCCAGTCACAAAACACTAACAATTAATTCTCAAACGTAGAACTGCAAACCATTAACAACTTTATGAAAAAATACTCCAAATCACAGGCAACAGAAGACAAGCAAATCAAATTAACCTGATTTCTCAGGTTAGTCACACCCAGCAAATTAGCAAAAATAATAAATGATGGGAACTGTCAAGATGGGGAAAAAATGGGAGTAGGAACAAAATTGGAATTTTTCATATAGTACAGAATTTTCTATTTCTTGAGGATGTTTCAAAGGAGGAGTTCTCAATCTTTTTCACATCATGCATCCCACTTCAGCAATTTGGAGATGACTAGGGACCCCTTCCCAGAGGAGTATTTTAAAATACCAATCCCAGGCTAAGAACACCTGTTTTGGCGTGATGACATCTTCACTGCTGCCCCAGCCCCAATAATGCTGTTATTTTCTCTCCCTCAAGGACTTCATTAGAATCCAATTAAGGGATTTTTCTGATCTTGTCCAAACATTTGCAAGATCTTCTCTGAGATAGTCCAATTTTCATGCTCTGCCCTATTCTCCTGTAGCTTTTTTTTTTTTTTCTAAATTTCCTTTCTCTCTATAAAGCCTCAGCTTATTCAGCTGGGTTGCTCCTCTCTCTTAAAGAGGCCACAGAGCGCACCATTCTTTACCCCAACTAATGCCCTTGTTTGACTTGGAGCCTGAATTCTTTTACAGTTGACACTGTAACCCATGCGCTGGAACCCCAACATCTTTGGGATCCAATTTTAGTTGGACTTCAGAATGAATCATTTCCTGGAAGTCCAACTCATAAGAAAGAAATACTCAAACTAAATTCTAGAATTCTTTTCAAGGTCACTTACACCTAAGATATCAAAATAAAAAAGAACTATAATTTATGTGAATATACAATTTAACAAATTAAACAGGGAGTGCACAAGTTATTTTTCTTTAATAAAACGGTACACTCCCATATTAATGTTAATATGGTAAGCAAATTCCTCAAGGTTATACAATAATCTCCTGATAGCTCCTTGAATCATTGTTACCAAAAATAATTTAACCAGCATTTTAAAAAGGAAAGCAAAAAAGCTAAGAATGTGTTCTGCTAGTATGACTAAACCAGTTAATACTCGGTCTTAACATATAGAATTTCAACTGCTATTGATCCCTTCTTTGAAACCTGCTTTAAGTAACTATTAAGTTAGTCTTGAAGCATACCTACAAGTCCAGTGAGAGTCTTAACTAATCTAGTTTCCCTCAGCCCAATTTCTCTAGTTCAGCTTGAGCTTTCCATTGTCTTTTCATTCAGTCCTTACTTCCCTTCAGGAAAAAAAAAGAAAAAGGAAAGAAATCTACTTAAGCTGCATATGGGAGTAAAACTTTTAGTTTCTTGGGAACTCTCTGCTAATATTTTCATATTCAATTCCAGACTCTCAGGTCAGTGAAAGTACATAATCATAAATGATCCATCCCAATCACAGAACTTAGCCCAGAAACTCCAAACTTAGCATTTTGTCCCTAACCCCCTTAAGCACCTACGAACTTTGTTTCATAAGTATTTGTATACATAATCCATCTCTCCTATTGGTCCTGTCTTAATATCTTTCTACTTCCATTAGCCATAACAACCTGATTTATAGTCAGTCAATAAATGTTAATTGTTTGATTGTGGTTATTCACAGATTCTTCATTAAAAAAATCTATCCAAATAAATCCTGAGGCCCTTTTGAATTTTACATCCAAATATTATTTTTCTTGTAAAATTAGATAACTAGTTCACTATGAAATATATTAAAAACAAAAATTTTATTTTACTTTTCAGTCTAAATTACACATGGTAATGAATTAAAATTTTAGTACATAAAATTCTTTGCTAAAAGTGCACACTAATAATCATCACTGACCTGCCTGAAGAGTTTTCTGCTGCACTAAGTGTTTGAGTACGCTGTCTAGTGTCAAATAAACCAAAATGAATCAAAAGCAAAATGTGAAAACCCAGCTATCTGAACCTCAAAATCAGTGTCCTGTTCTTTTTACTTTGTCAGGACATCACTTTTCACATTATATTCTTGATTTCAATTTTTTTTAAACTACATTTACCACTCTCTGAGATGATGCACAAAAGGCAAAAAGGCAATAACCTAAGCAGAAGACAAAATTCCAGTATTCCATAATAACTTAGGACAAACATGGCAGCTTATCTACATGAAAAAGGTATATATATTTTACTTTGGAAACAGAATAGTAGGGGCAGCTAGGTGGTGCAGTGGATAAAGCACTAGCCCTGAAGCCAGGAGGACCTGAGTTTAAATCTGGTCTCAGACACTTAACACTTCCTAGCTGTGTGACCCTGGGCAAGTCACTGAACCCCAATTGCCTCAGCCAAAAAAAAAAAAAAAGAAACAGAATAGTACCATTAAAGTTTGTTTTGAAAGGAAACAAAAGAGTATATGTTCTATGAAATAGTTGTATTCAATTCTGGAAAAGGATCTAGTTCTTCATATCAAATAGTAACATGGAGAGAATATTAAAATATCTTGTGTCAAGTTAAAAGTCATTTACTTAAGTATCTATTTCCAAATTTCATACTCCTAAGCAAGACCAACCAATTATTTATCTTATACACACAGTTAAAACATACTACTGCAAATAATCCCCTCCAACTCCAGTCAAAAAATTTTTGTCTATTTTAAAAGATAATTTCATTTTTAAAAGATTTCTTTAAATGCTCAAGGAAACAGACAATTTCAAATACTGGAATATTAGTACAAAGTTTTATATATAAAATATGCTTAATGAATGAGTTTGTCACGATCAAGTACAGAAATATAGATAAAATGAATAAAAAAAGAAAACCTTGGTAAAATCCCATTATTTTATCCAAAATATCTAAGAGGTGTGCTCAATTCAATAAATAATCTGTTCTTTATCTTTTTGAAATCATGAAATAGAAAAAAATTCCTTTAAAATTAACTATTCTGTATCTTACATCTTTTTTTTCCTGTTTAAAATATTGGTAACACTTTCCTTATGATAATGTATTTTATATTGTGTGAAATATTATACAACCTGCTGAATTATGTAATAGAGGTTACATATATTCTTCCACTTTTGTGTGTGTTTGTGTCTATTCCTAAAGTCTAAGAAAAGCTTAAAAGTGCAATTAAACTTCTGGGACAAACATCCTGTATTTTAATTTATTCTACTTACTTCATTAACAATGATGAACTATTCCTGAAGGAGATCATTAGTAAAAAACACAGATACATTTATTGTTCTAAACAAATTTAGAAAAAGTACAAATCTGATAAATTTTTGAAATTTATATTTTAAATGTTTCCCCATGTGTGAAAAAAGTCATAAAAATATTCCATTCATAAAGTTTAATTTTTTTTATTAGCACCACTGCCTAGTTGGATATTATCTAGCTTCTAATGCATTCTATTGGTAATGCAGGATAGACAAAGAAAAACATTTCATTCCATTACCAAGATATAAAAATAGAAATAAGTAGATAATTTAAAGAGGATTTTGCTGCTACTGCTAATGTAAAAGCACAATCTCAATACTCAATCATATATATGCAAGTACTAAGGGACATTTTTTAAAGCATATTAAAACTATTCGTATTCTTTATAAATTATTTCCAAACATGACATAATTCTTTTTTTTTTTCCTTTTCCATTAGATTTTTTTTTTATTTTAAATTTTTATTTTATTTGCATAACATATGTGTGGGTAATTCTTCAACAATAACCCTTACATAGCTTTCCGTTACAAATTTTCCCCCCAACTCCCCACCCCTCCCCTAGATGGCAGGATATCCACTACATGTTAATTATGTTAAAATATTGGCAAATCGAATATATGTATACATATTTCCAAACTTATCATTGGTGTGCAAGAAAAATCTTATCTACACAAACGATATATCAGATAAAGGAAACACAATGTAAGCAAACATCAATTAAGGAGTATGAGAATGTTATGTTGTGGTCCACATTTCGCATCCCTCTCTCTGGGTGTATATGGCTTTCTTCAGTGAACAATTGGAGGTGGTTTGAAACATATCATTGTTGAAGAGAGCCATGCATGACATAATTCTTTAGGTATATTCAACATTTTAAAATAATATAATGTAGGAAAGCAAAACAATATTACTATACTTCCCTTATTGGCTCTAAATTCTATAAAATTCTTAATATACTTAATTATTTAAAATATTATAGAATTTATATTATCCTACAATAAATGAGTAAACAATAACAAACCTTATGATGTTACATGTAAGGAACATAAGAATTATTCTGGGAAAATGTTACTTTTAGTTAGTTTGATTATAATCTTCAATGGTACACCAGATTTAGTTAAAATTGCATGTTGGTTTTATGCTTAATAATTTTTCTGGAAAAAAAAAAGGCTGGGCTGATCAAGATATTCATGTTTTCCAATAAAATTACCTGTACTATTGAAAAAGGAATGCAGAAGGTGCCAAGGAGCGAAGAGAGTGATGTCCTCCTACATTAACCTACAGGTTAATAAAGCACAAAGTCATCCTTAGAGAAAATATTTCCTGCCTTTCATAAAAGTACATATAATTATAGAACTAATAATGTTATTAAGATAAGTTAATCCGATTCAATGCTTTCAATCTAAAATTAAGAAAAACCCAGAAAGTTTGACTTCCCTAATATCACAAAGTTCATCATCAAAAAAGTATTTTTATGATCTTTTGTATTATAAATTATATTATAATACATGTATTATATATCATAAGGGGCATATGGAAAATTAAAATATGATCTCTGCTCTCTAGCTGTCAACAAAGTTAAGAAAAAAGATTAAAATATATTAAAATTGATGAATCAGTAAAAGATTTAAACAAATTTGAGACATTAGAAAAGACATCATAAAGCATTATATTAGTAACTTATAAATTAACTATTTATACAATAATTACTATAGGAATGCAAAGAAAGGAGAGATCATTTTAAGACAGTCTAATCAGAAAACATCAGAGGTTTCAAATGGATGTTGAACAAAAGGATTCTTTAGTTTTTTTTTTAGGTCTAATGATTTCATGATGGGGAAAACGTCCAGTAAGGACATTCCCTCTTCTAATGCAGCCATCTCAAATCTGAGAGAGGCACTTGGGGCACTGAAAGATGGAGTGCCTTAGCCCAGCTGAACCCCAAAGCCAGAATGTGGACAAGGCAGGACTTAAAGTAGCTTGGAGCTCAGCTCTGAGATAATGCTGCCCTATTTCTGAAAACAGGAACAAGAAGAAACCAAAAAAGAGGTTAGGGAATCCGATAAAATTCTAAGGCAAAATTAATTCACTGAAAATTTCTGAGCAATGTTTTAGGGAAACTGATCTGTTCCCACAGCAAAGGTTGAGTGTACAAAGGGCATTCTATATATACAGGGCAAGTTCCTTTTTGATGAAAAGAAAACAAAGTAAAATGAGGGAGTTAAGTGACCTCTCTTATCTGGGATTGGCTTAATATTCTCACACATGGTAATAAACAAAGCAGGCTAAATACAGGAACTGGGGCATGGAAATCAGGAAGAGCTGTGAGCTTGTGACCGCAATGAAGTTATTTTACCTTTTACCTCTTGGAGGCAACTTTACAACTCCAACTTCCCTACAGGTTTGAACAAAAACCACCACAAAGCAAAGGCTCTTTTGACCCTCATGATTTAGATTCCACCTATCCTAATCTATTCTTTAAAAAGCATATTTATAAACTACAATGATGTTATTACCTCTGAACTCACACCTCTGTGTAATTTCAATGACAAATTTATTCATCATGTGCTATGGCCTGGCATAATACTAATGCTGGGGATACAAAGAAAGGGGAAAAACCTTTCTGTTCTCAAGGAGCTCACATGGAAGAGCCAGCCTGCAAACAAATAAATATCCACAAACAAGCTGTGTGGAGCATACACTGAAAAGAGCTGTTTGGTTGGTTGGTTAAGGGAGACTGAGAAAGACTTCCTGCTGGAACTAGGAGGCAGAGGTAAAGGAGGAAAGTATTCCAGCCATGGAGACGGCCAAAAAAAAAATGCCTGCAGTAAGATGGAGGCTCTTCCAAGGCCCAGCAAATAGACAGATGTCACTGGATCTAGGGTTGGCGTTTAGAGGAAGGATAGAAGTGTGAGATAATTATCTCTGCAATTACTCAAAGAATCAGCTCATCTCCAAGGCAGAAGGGAGTTCAGAGGCTAAGTCATCCAATTTACACCTGAACCTCTTCCATAGCATCCCCAAATAAGTGGTCATTCAGCATTTTACAAGAAAAAATTCAGTACAGAGGAACTCATTACCTATCAAATCTCTTGTCATGTAAAAATATTTCAGTCTTGGAAGCAAAGACTCATTTTAATGGAAATAATAACCATAACAGAAGTCTATGGTAAGCTATGGCTGCTTATTACTTTCTACTAACTTTTTACTCATTATTTATCAATCAACCAGATAGTGTTGTGGAACACTGCACAGTACAGATGGCATTTTTATGTTGCTAATTCTCTGTAGTAAATATTAGTCTTTATCATTTGATAATCTCCATGAGGGGCAGAAGTCAGCTTTATTCTTCATTTTTCATAATATACTTAGCATTCTATATAATGAGTACTCAAACACACACACACACACACACACACACACACACACACACACACACACTTTATATTTCAACAGGAGTATCTTAAGATTAAGTCAAATTATATTAAATGTTAATATTTCTAGTTTTTAAGAAGACAAGTTAATAAGCTGATATAATCTAGTTTATGTAAATAAATTTTATACCACTTAAAATTCAGAAAGATTACTGGATTTCACAATATTTAGAAAATAGCATAAAAAAAGATATTAGACAACAAAAATATTTTCTCTACTAAGACAATAGATTCCAACTACCACCAAAAAAATGAATAGTCCTCATTCAATTTATAGCAACATCTTCACAAAAATGATGATGAAGAATTAAAAACTTATTATTCGGTTGTATTGAATATTTGATTTTTGTCATGTCAGTGCTACTTAAACTTAAATTCAACCTTAAGCAGATACAATTGCCAAATAACAATATCTACTAATACTTTAAAATAATGTTTCTTAAAGTTTTGATAACACTGAAAAAAAGTACTCACAGTATCCAAAATAAGATATGACTTAATATGTAACATTTGTTTAATAACTGAAGAATTCCAACCTCCCATTCTGATAAGCTGTATCCATCAGACATTTCTTGGCAGAATCTCAGCTTTTCATTTTATGAGACAAACAAAACTGAGATATTTCTCCAAAAGAACCCTGTACTTCCAACATTCTTATCATTCCCTCTGCCTAGAACTATGGCAGATATGTCACATATATGCATACATATAATATGAATATTCAACTGGAATATATGATAATAAAAAGAATCTTTTATACAAACATATGAACCATAAAGGTATTTTTCTTAACAGCCACATAAATTTTACATGACTGAATAGATTTTGATTTATAAAATCCAAATGATTTAAGGACTGTGTAATGAAAAGAATACTGGATTTGAAATCAAGAGATTTGTATTGTTTCAGTTTGTTTTGGCTTCTATGTAACTAATAATAGGGCAAACTGCAAACATGAAATTATTTTTTGAATCATGGAAAAGACATTACATGAATCAATGACATTTGTTTGAAAATGTAAGCATGTATAATCAGGTCGAGGATTATTACATCAGTGGTGAGAACTCTCTGTGGAAAAACTTCCAGAGATTCAAATCAACAAATCTTGAGTAATTTTTCATCTTCAGAAAGTTTCCAAGAGCACAAACAGATTAAATGGCTGGCCTACTGGACCCCTACAATCTGTACATGCCAGAATCAAGTTCTGAATCCATGTTCCTGACATCAAGGCTTTAGCCTCAAAATTTGTCTTGATATTGCATCCATTAAAATGTGTATTTTTCTGATTCCTATAATAATGACTGCAAGGTGCATTCACCTATTTATTAGAAGTTAACTCAGACTACTCAGGACAATTTCAATGGTCTTATGATGAAGAGAGCCATCTGCAACTAGAGAGAGGACTGTGGGAACTAGGGTGGATCACAGCATAGTATTTTCATTCTTTTTGTTGTTGTTTGCTTGCACTTTGTTTTCTTTCTCATTTTTTCCCTTTTTGATCTGATTTTTCTTGTGCAGCACGATAATTTGTCTTGTGCAACATAATATTTGTGAAAATATATAGAAGAGGGCAGCTAGATGGCACAGTGCATAGAGCACCAGCCCTGACACTTAACATTCCCTAGCTGTGTGACCCTGGGCAAGTCACTTAACCACAATTGCCTCAGCAATAAATAAATAAATAAAAATAAAAATTAAAAAAAAATATATATATATAGAAGAATTGCACTTTTTTTTCTTGGCAACTTTTTTTTTATTTTATTTGCATAACATATGTGTGGGTAATTCTTCAACAATAACCCTTACATAGCTTTCTGTTACAAATTTTTCCCCCCAACTCCCCACCCCTCCCCTAGATGGCAGGATATCCACTACATGTTAATTATGTTAAAATATTGGCAAATCGAATATATGTATACATATTTCCAAACTTATTGTTGTGCAAGAAAAATCTTATCTACACAAAAGATATATCAGATAAAGGAAACACAATGTAAGCAAACATCAATCAAGGAGTATGAGAATGTTATGTTGTGGTCCACATTTCGCATCCCTCTCTCTGGGTGTATATGGCTTTCTTCAGTGAACAATTGGAGGTGGTTTGAAACATTTCATTGTTGAAGAGAGCCATGTCCATCAGAATTGATCGTCATATAGTACTGTTGTTGCCGTGAATAATGATCTCCTGGTTCTGCTCATTTCACTCAGCATCAGTTCATGTAAGTCTCTCCAAGCCTCTCTGAAATCATCTTGCTGGTCATTTCTTATAGAACAATAATATTCCATAATATTCATATACCATAATTTATTCAGCCATTCTCCAATTGAAGGGCATCTATTCAATTTCCAGTTTCTAGCCACTAGAAAAAGAGCTGCCACAAACATTCTTGCACATGTGGGGCCCTTTCCTTCCTTTATGATTTCTTTGGGATATAAGCCCAATAGAAATGCTGCTGGGTCAAAGAGTATGCACAGTTTGATAACTTTTTGAGCGTAGCTCCAAAGAATTGCACATTTTTAACATATACTAGATTACTTGCTGATTAGGAGAGGGAATAGAGGAAGGGAAAATATGGAACACAAGATTTTGCAAGGGTGAATGCTGAAAATTATTCATGCTTATGTTTTGAAAATGAAAAGCTTTAACAAAAAAGAGGAAGTTAACTCAGTCTTTCATTAAAAGTATATTAGTTGTAACATTATTGGGGCTATGATAATCAAATGTTTCTTCATTTTACAAGTCCAATTTTGAGCTAGATATATGACATTGAAAAGCTTTTACAAAAACAAAATTAATGTAAGAAGGGAAGTAGTAGAAAAGGAAAAACATCTTTGTAACACATTTCTCAGATAAGGATTTGATATCCAAGATATGTAAACAATTAATAATTATATATAAGACCAAAAGCCATTTTTCAATAGATAAGTATCAAAGGGCATAAACTTCTTCAAAAAAAATTTCAAACTTTTAATAACCACATAAAAGGAATGTTCTAAATCACTAATAGTTAAGAGACATTCAAATCAAAGTAACTCTGAGGTTTTAGCTCATGCCTAGCAATTAGCAAAGACAGCAGAAGATGGGAAAAGCTACTCATGGAAAGTAGCAGGAAGAGAGGCAGGCTGGTATACAGTTAGGGCAACTATGAATTAGTACAACCAATTTGGAAAGCAATTTGGAATTATAAAAATAAAGGGACTGAAATAATAATGAAAGAATGATAATGAAAACAACAAAAACTAATGACATGTTTACAGCACCTGCTAGGTGCTAGGCAATGCACAAATACCTCATCTGGTCCTCACAACAACCCTGAGAACCAAATAATCATTTTACAGATGAAGAAACTAAGAAGTAACTTGCCCCGGAGAACACAGCTGGTGAGTGTTTGAGGCTGACTCCAGGCCCAACACTCAATCCCCTGCATAACTAGGTGCCCCTAAATTCCACTAGGCTTTTCCTCCAAAGGAAATCATTGATAAGAAAATAGTCTTCATAGACACCAAAATATTTATAACAACATTAACAAAGTAAATGTCCACTAATTAGAGACTGGTTTAAAAAACTGTGGTAGATAAATATAATGTATAATCACTTATATAGAAAATATGTAATGAAATATCACTGATTAAAAAATTATAGTTAATGTGATGCATATAGAGAAGCATGGGAAAATCTATATGAACTTGTAGGAAATGAAGTAAAGCCAAGAAAATAAGACATAAGAGATCTATAACAATGGAAATGAAAATCAAAAGTGATAATGGCAAAATTACAATGAAACAAGCATGGTTTCAAAGAAGATGTGAGAAGATATATCCCCATTCAATTCCTTGGCAGACGTGGGAGGTCCATGAGTGTGGTACATTGCGCATATGTTATCAGATTATTTTTTAAGTATTAATAAGTCAGGATTATTTTTCCTTTTTTTGTCTTTAAAAAATAATTTATGTTGGATCATTCACTGGGTAGAGGGAAAGGGAAAGCCAATAAGAAAAAATTAAGTAATATAAAAATAGAAGATATAAAAAATTTTTTTTAATTGGGGGGAAAGAGTCTAACTTTAAATATTTGCATATAACTTCCACAAGTTTAAGGTTCTGTCCTGGGACCCTCTTCTCTTCTCTCCTCTCTTCTTATTATTTTATATGGTGATCTCAACTCCCATGGATTTAATTACTATCGCTATGATTCTCAGATCTATCTATCCTGCCCCAAACTTTCTGCTGACCTTCATATATATCACAACACCTCCCAAATAAACTCCTTTTCCCCCTCTGCCACTACTCTGATACACCCTCTCATCACCTCTACCCTTAGTTACATCAACAGTCTACTTGCTTCAAGTCTCCCCCAACTCCAATCCATTCCAGTCAGTCACTGAAATGATTTTCCAAAAATGCAGGTCCACTCACATCACCATTCCCCTACTCAATAATTTTTTTTTGCCTCCAGAATAAAATAAAATTCTGTGCCTGGCATTCAATGCCCTTCATTACTCAGACTCCCAGCTGTTACCATGTTTCTGGTCTTGTAGTACTTTATTCCCTGACTCAGTGACACTGGCCTCCTGCCTATCTCAGGCCCTGGCATCTTCTTCAGCTGATCCCCACGTCTGGAATGCTCTCTCTCTTCCTTTGCTCCAAGGCCCAACTTAAATTCTATCCTCTACAGGAAGCCTTCCTCAACTTCTCTTAATTCTGCGTTATTTTCCTCTGTTATTTTCTATTTATCATATGCATAGCTTACACTGTACATAATGTCTGCATATTGTCTCCCCTATTGGATTGTGAGCTCCTTGAAGGCAGAGACTCTTTCACCTCTTAAAGCATTCCTGCAGTGCCTGACACTTAGAAGGCACTAAATTTACTGATGGATTGATTGAGATGCCTATAAAAGGCAAGAATTTTCCAGTAGCCAATCTGGCATTTTGGCGTAATAATAATAATAATAACAATAACAGCTAACATTCATATATATCACTTCAAAGTTTGCAAAATGCTTTATACAAAGATTACCTCCTTTGATTCTCATAACAAGCCCGGGATGCAAGTACAATTGTTATTCTCATTTCACAGATGAAGAAATCAAGGGAAACAGGTTAAATGACTCTCCCAAGGTCACGCAGCTGGGTAATGTCTCAGACCACAATGAGCTCCAGATCCAGCCCTCTACCCTCTATGCTGCCTCACTGCAAAAATAGCAAATAAATGCCATGTGAGAAAATAAAAACACTAACAAGGGTGTAAGGGGAACCTTATACCAAACCAGCCCCAGAAAGTCCATATGTACACACATGTAGAGACATCCACCAACTGAGTGAAGTAAAGAGAAGCCCCTGGCAGCCATTGCTCTCCCCAGGCCACTCACTCACTGAACAATCTCACAGCTCCAGCCCCAGCCACAAAGGTTCTAATGGCTCTTTGCAATGTCAGGGCCAGACTAATGAAACCACCTCACTCAGCCAGCTGATAAAAAGACGCACAAACTGAGTCCTGGACATGCCTTCTTTCCCACTACTGTTCTATACAAGAAACACTATGAAATTACACTGTAACCATGACTAGGGGCATCCTTTGACCAAAGAGTGAGGTATCTGTCCCTCCAAGGGAGACGTGTTATGATTCATGAATTCCAGGCTAAGGTACCTCCAAAAAGTACAGTCTACAAAAGGTCATCACTGTTTCAGTTAGTTTTTCAAGTAAAAGGGAAAGAAAATTCAAAAATGTATCATTTAGAAACAGAAATTTTAAAGCTAGAAAATACATTATATCAAAAAGTAAATGACAGAAAAAATTTTAAAATCAGATACAGATATTCTTACAGCTCTGAGCAGAGATCAAATAAGCAAGGAAATACAATAGGTTTAGCTAAACAGATCCTAAACATTAGAAATGACAATATAAAATGAACTTAGAACAATGAAAAAGTTATATATATATGTATATATATATATGTAAAAATACATTATCCTTAATATAAATATCATCTTCAAAACAAAACCAGTAACAATAGATTTCAGATCCAAATAAAAATGTAAGGCATATTACAATGACTAAGAGGCATATAAAATTTTTTTTTAAAAAATCATCTGGTAGTAAACCTGGTATTCTGGTGATAATGATAACAGTAACAGCAACAGCTAGCATTTATATAGAGCTTCAAGGTAGGCAAAATGTTTTACAAAGGTCAACACCCTGAACTCCACTTTTCCTATTCAAATTAATTCACAATGTAAATTCTAATAACTTCTAAATTCTAGTACTGCATACAATGTCTTTAGGCAGCTGGCAAAACTAAAATGACCAATAAGGAAATAATTTCCAATTCATTTAATAAGAAAATATCTTTTCTGGGGAATGGCATAAAAAAGTAACTTTTCCCCTTAAAATTTTACTGGATAAAAAGTCTCCCTATTTTATGTAATTATATATCCCTACAATATAAGTGAGATATCAGTCTTAAACAAATCTCCAAATACCTGATTTCATACCTATTTGGAATGAGAGAAGTCAATATATTTCTGTAAAAACAGAACCTCAAATGATTCATAAATGTTTATTATCAATTTCTTTTAAGTTTTTTTGTTTCTATGAACTACATGCATTATATTGAAAGACTGAGATTATATTTTTCCATCTTCTTAATTCTCCAATAATGACTAATTAAATAGTACCTTCATTGATTTCCAATTTCAACACTGGGAATCAGATCCAAATTTCTCTTAAGTCAAAACAAAATTCTTAATAATACATATGTTCATAAGGCAAACTATAGCATTGTTTTCTTTAAAAAATTTTATTAACTACAGAATAAATATCTCGATCTGCCATGGTTTATTTTAACATAATCAAAAAACCTAAATATCTAGGAAAAACTAAACACAATGTGTTTTTACTTTACCAAGTTGATGATGTTTATATTTGTCATAATCGGGATGAAGAAAATCGATGGCATCTTCTTCATTTACAGTCTTTCCTAAAGAAAATAGGCTAAGACGTCTCATCTTCAGCAACAGTGGAGGGTTTTCCTGAAAATTACCACCAATATCCAAAACCACATCTCCAGGAAGAGCTGTAGGCACATTCTTTTTAAAAAAATCCATCTTAGGATTCTTCTACATAATTAATATCAATTGTTAATAGTTTTCAGAATTGGAAACCAGATACTGGCACAAGCTTCCCTACTGACAAACTAATGTCAACTGTTTATGTTAAGGGAGCAAAGAAAGTCATGTGAACTTAGGCAGCCGTAAGTTGTAGGAGATCAAGAGCCAGCTGTCTTGAAGCTGATTTTTGAAGACATTTACTGCACAAAAGTGATAACAAAATCAGCAGGAAAAGGACCCAAAGTTAAATACACACACACACACACACACACACACACACACACACACCCCTATTAATAAGAATACAAAGACTATAACATTTTAGAATTATAAACTTAATCACTGAGAAATTTGATTTTTTTGAAATGCTTAATAAATGAAAGTTTACTTTGATCTAGGTTAAGCAATCAATCCTTTAGTATACAGTACGAATGACTAACAGTAACTTAGTTAAAAGATAATACTTATCATTTAGAAAATTCATCAAGAGCTCAGAAGCATTCCTACATTACACACACAAGTATAATCAAAAGTTACCTTGTTCAGCATGCTACATTACAGAACACACAAAACCACTTAACATATTAAATGCTAAGTATTAATGGTAATAGTGAAAACCTCATCAAGGATAACTTAAAATGGGAATAAACAAGAATATGAAAATTAGGAGCAAAGTTATAGCATTAAAATTGTATGTTTTGTGGTAGATATCCTGCCATCTAGGGGAGGGGGGGAATAGGGGGGAAAAATCTGTAACAGAAAAAGCTTTGTAAGGGTTAATGTTGAAGAATTACCCATACATATGTTTTGCAAATAAAAAGAAAAAAAATATTGTTTATGTTCAAATAATAAGCCTTGCAAACACAGAAGAGAACTACTTTTAAAGAAACTGAGCATTGAATAAAATACTATATAATGTAAACAATAAAAGAAACTTATTTCTCTAAAATAACCTAGTAAAATGCTATGACAGTTCAGGGTATATCAAAAAGTATGACTGACATTAAAAACTAAAATTGATTAATTTCTTCTCCATTCCTGTCTGCCTGCCCTCTGGTAGAAGTGTTAATGAACAAAAAAAGGAAAAGAAATACAGGATATAAGAAGTACAATCAGGATTTTACTATTTTATTAAGAAGTTAAATGTTTTTAACATCTTGAAAATTTTAAAACTGATATTCAATATCTGATTTCATTAATTAAATGTGAATTATGTATATGCCATAAAAAGAATGACAAAAACTACAAAATGCTGAAAATATTATAAAATAAGCATATTAAAGAATAAAATGCTTTTAAGTTGATGGAAGAATAAAGTTAATGGAAATTAAGATAACTAGGGTTCCCCACCAACACAAAAAGCCATTCATGAAAAAAAAATTTTTTTAAATCAATTTTCTAACTTTCAACTCTATTCATTAAACATATACTTTTTGAGCTCCTATTACATGCAAAGTACAGATAAGGGTAGGTTTGGCAACCACATAGAAAAAAAGATTACTGAGTCCTTAAGCAGATATGGCCTTCTCAATCAAGGCGTTCTAATAAGGAACCATTCAACCAATGCTGATTAAAATTCTCTATTGTATTGTTCTCTGATTTCAGATTTTTGTTTTTCTCAAATACATTGGAAACTACTTAAAGGTAAGGCCCATCTCATACTTTTCCTGGATCACCACAGTATCCAACTCAGTGCGGGACATAGAATAAAATATATTGTTTTCATTACTAATACAGGGAGCAAATACCCACCATGTATAAGGTGCGGTGCCTATCCGTTTTTGCTTCCTTTCTTCCCTACAAGTACTCAGACCTAGAAACAAAAGACAAGTACTAAGAGAGGCCCACAGTCATTTAGTTCAAATTTATTTTACTATAGGTAAGGAGAAGGTGATTAGCAGTATCAAAGGTTGCAGAGAGATCCAGGAAAGTGAGTCTATAAAAAAGATTAGTTTTGTATTTTTCAGAAATATTCCTTAATGGTTTGGGTTGATTTTTTCACTGTGCTAATTATTTTTTTCTTTTTGAAGCCTTTGTAATTTTTTTCTCTTCCATCATTTTTCAAAACAAGCCAAAGAACCTGTAATGATCCAAATAATTCCTTAGGTGGGCAGCTGGGTGGCACAGTAGCACACCAGGCCTGGGGTCAAGATCAGAGTTCATTCTATCTTCAGACACATATACTAGCTGTGTGACTTAAGCAAGTTAAACTGTTTGCCTCAGCTCCCTCATCTATAAAAGGAGCTGGAGAAGGAAACTGCAAACCTCTCCATTATCTCCAACAAGAAAAGCCCAAATGGAAAAGCATCAGATACCACTGAAATGACTAAAGGACAAATTCCTCAGGGGATGCAAAGGTCATGGACATCTGAGTTGAATGCATCTAGTTATTTGAATAATATCTTGGGTCCTTTCCACATTTTTTGCTTTCCCCATTTTAGCTCTTTCCTAATCATCTTACTAGTTCACAGCCACCTCCCCAACCCCACAGCCTTTTTTAAGTGGAGGGCAGCATTAAGAAGGAATTAAAGTAAATGGTGGGAAAAAAAATAATTTTAATGAGCATGTTTATATTTGTTCAATATCTTTATATCTTATGGGAAAACAATCCCCTTTATTTCTATTAGTATATTTTTTTCTACCAGATAACTGTTTGCATGAGTGAACTCACAGCCATAAAAGCTAATATATATATATATATATATATAAAGAGAAAGTGAAGGTCATATTATTCCTCTTTAATTCAGGACTTAAATGGTATCCTTCCACTCACTCTCTTAGCTATAGAATTAGCTGCTATAGAAGTGAGTAATCAAGTAAGTACCAAAGCATAGCAAGAAAAATTGATCTGGCCCTCTCTTTACCACTAACAAAACTCATTATTTCCAGTATTAGTCAACAGGGGGAAAAAAAAAAAAAAGCTAGTACGCAAACACCTTTTCCTAGAGATTTCTGGGTCACATGTCTAACAAGATGGTCTATTTTCCTCCAAACCTCACAATTTTTCAAACCCTTCCAACATAGGGATGCAAAGGAGATGAAGTAATTTCAGCTATTTCTAGGACACCAAAAATACAAACAAGGTAAAAAAATTAATTAAGTACCTTAACTAGCTCATGCAGCAGGAATCACAGCAGCACAGCTTACAACAGAACTTAACACCAACCTCCCTCAAGTTCCCTGTGCCTCTAAGATCCAAAAAGCAGAAAACTTTTTTTGAGAAGAGCATTAGCAGAAGCAATGAACAGCAGTGCTCTATGCCATAACACAGGTCAGCACCATTCAATCTCTTGCACATAATGATTCTAAAATGCTAGGGAGTTCAATCAATTGTGTACAAGACAGTTCCAAAGAATACATAATGACAAATACAATCTACTTAAGATGAACTCTGAATGCAGATTTAAATATACTACTTTTCACTTTCTTTACATGTCTTGCTTTTTATTGAGCTGTTTTGTTTTTATTCATTTTTTATACAACATGGTTAAAATGGAAATATTTTTGCATGACCTCAAAAGAATAACTGATTTAATACTATTTATCTTCTCAGTGGGCGGGGAAAAGGTGGGAGACAGGGAAAGAACTTGAAATTTTTTAAAATGCATGTTAAAAATAAAAATATTTTATCAAAAAAAAAAAAGGCAACCACAATATCACTGAATTTGATGTCAGAAGTTGAACAAAATCTTATACTCAGTTCCCTACTCTGGAAAATAGAGAAAATTACATTTATACTACTTCAAAGATTTGTTGTGAGGAATGTACTTTGCAAAGTACCATATAAATGTTATCATCATAATTATTATTCTTTGATAAAAATATAAAAACTGCATACAATGTAAATTCCTTTGAGAACAAGGCCCCCCCCCCCTCTTTGTTATCTATCTCAAGCATTAGGCCAATACCTAGCACAAAATAGGTACTTAAAAAATGCTTCTGGAGGGCAGCTAGGTGGTGTAGTAGTTAGAGCACCAGCCCTGAAGTCAGAAGGACCTGAGTTCAAATCTGGTCTCAGACACTTAACATTCCCTACCTGTGTGACCCTGGGCAAGTCACTTAACCTCAATTGCCTCAGCAAAAAAAAAAAAAAAAGGAAAAAACAAAACAAACAAACAAAAAAAAACCTTGGTGGATCCAATTCAAAAAAGCAACCAATAACAAATAATTGAAATATAATCTTTTAAAAAGTTTTTTTAGGGGCAGCGAGGTGGCACAGCGGATAGAACACCAGCCCTGAAGTCAGGAGGACCTGGGTTCAAATGTGACCTCAAACACTTAACATTTCCTAGCTGTGTGACCTTGGGCAAGTCACTTAACCTCAACTGCCTCAGCAAAAAGAAAAAAAAAAGTTTTTTATATTCCATAATCCATATGTAGTACTTTTAAAGTTTCTGTAATAGGCTTACCGTTTCACTCAACAAAATGACCTCTTGATGATAACTTGATTCATCTACCTTGATTGTGTCAATCTTGGGCAGATTAGCTGAGTTAACAACAATCCAAGACTCAAATAAATGGCTTTATTTCTAAAATAAAAAAAAAAGGATACCACTTATAAATTATATCACAAAAACAATATGTTCAGTGACAACAATAATGTACTTCTAAAAAACAACAGCTTGAACAGTTAAATAACAGAATGACAAAGCATGGCCCCAGGAGAGATAATCCTTCTTTCTTGGGGGAGGGAAAGAAAAAGAAGGGAAGGATTGGGACACTATGGGTATAAAATATTGCTTGCTTTCAGACTCTAGAGATACTAGATAATTTTATTGAATAATCTTTTCTTTCTTTTTTCTTTTTTATTATAAAGGATGGCTCTCTTGGCAAGGAATATATTGGGAAATGAAGGCAATTTTAAACAAAAAATATATTTTAAAAAATCAGAAAAAAGAGTCCATAATCTTTAACCTAGAAATTCTACCTATATTCCAATTAAATCAAAGAAACAGAAAGAGTTCTTCGATAAAAAAGATCACAAAATATTCAGAGCAACATTTCTGTAGCAGCAAAATAACTATAAAGTAAATGGAGAATGGATAAATCAGTTCATTGTGATCCATGAATGTAATGGCATATTACTCTAAGAAATAATCAAAATTAATTCAGAGAATCATGGAAAGATTTAAGTGAATAGCAGCCAAATTAAATAGGGAGAACCAGGAAAATGAAATTCACAGTAACTATTATAATGTAAGCCAAAGGACAAGACAAAGGAAATTAAATGCTAAGCAAATTTTAAGGACCTAAGCCTAGTTTGGAAATGAAGTAATAAAGGACACTTTCATTTATGCTTTGAAGAGCTGAGAGAGAATGGGTATGTGATGAGATATATTGTCAGATTCAGCTAATTCACTTTTTTATTTTTTTGTAATAGGAGGATTAGTAGGTATAACAGAAATTCATAAGAAGTTATGAAGATACTTAAATATGAGGGAAAAAAAAGAAAATTCACTAAACCCCCAAAATAAAAATACTGAAATACATGAATAGATTTTCTAAAACTTACATGAATACTTACAAAACATTTTTCAAAGAAAAAGAAAATTCTAACTTATTAGACAGATATTCATTTCAGTAAGGCTATACCAAGATTTTAAAAATTAATGGAACTTAAAATTACCTTACAAATTTTGGTATTACAACAATCAAACTACAGATGGAAGAGAGGTTAAAGAAGGGAAAAGGGAAGGAGACAGAACATTTACAGATAGCAAATTATAATATAAGACAATAACTGACAAAATTCTTTGATGCTTACCAAAAAAAGAAAGAAAGAAAATGACAAATGTTGGGGAGGTAAAACAGGTACACTAAAACTGGAGCTGTGAACTGGCCCAACTATTCTTGAAAACAATATGGAACTGCCCACAAAATGACCAATTTGTGCTAACCTTTGATCCAATGATACCACTACCAGGTCTATATTCCAAAGAAACCAGAAATGGACCCATAGATAAATATGTGTTTATATATATACATATATATATATATATATAAAGATAGATAGATAGATAGACAGATAAAAAGATGGATGGATGGATGTCAGGTCTTTTCATAATGATAGTAAAGTAGAAACTAAAGAAGTGTCCATCAACTTGGGAAAGACTGAACAAAATTATGGCATATGAATGTAATGGAATACTATTGTGTGTTCAAGAATGGGATATTTCAGAGAAAACCTAGTAAATTATGAACTGATGAATGAAGCAAGTAGAAACCATGAGAACAACTTATTCGGCAATAAAAACATTGTAGAAACAATTGTAAAAGATCTGAGAACTCTGTTTACTACAATTATCAATTATGAGTAGAGAAGACCTATATAAATGAAGAATGCTCCCTACCTCCTGACAGAAAGGTGACGGATGCCTGTTTGCCAAAGCCAGGACAACTACACAAGACCCCTGAAACTAGTGGGTTCTACAGTATTTCCTAGTCACAGCAGGTGACTAGGTTTTCAGAAGAGTCCAAAATCCATAGGGAAACAAGAGGAAATCAAGACTGAATCAAGGAGATAAAGGAAAGGCTAGTGACTAATCAATACTAGCCTATCCATCCAGGCCAGTAGCCACAACAACACTCAGACCACAGAAATCATGTATAAACAGGAGCTCCCTAACCCTTCCAAAATAAAAGCAAAGAATTATCTGAGCATAAAATCCCAATCCATAAGATTAAATTGAAAATGATTAAAAAGGAGGGAACTTAACACAATGAAAAAATCCTATGGGTTAAGAAAAATCAAAGATAAACCCAGAAGACAGTAGTTCTATCAACGAAAAGTCATGAGATCTAAATGAAAAAAAAAATGTTATTGGAAAAATTTTGTTAAAAAGGAAAAAAAGTCAGTTGACTGTTTTTACAATGGCAAATTCATTACTCTCAGATATTAGTATGAAAACAAGTGATTAAAATTAATGCTATGAAAGAATACAATGATAACATTAAAAAATTTGGGTACTTCAAATTCAGGTTCATATGAGAAAGTATAGTTTTGCTAAATAAAAGCAGTTTGATATGATCAACTTATATTAGAAGTAGAAAAAATAACTATATGTAGAACTACTGTTTACATTTTTTCCTAAAATTAAAAAAAAAATAATCATTCAGGGCAGTTTGATGGCTCAGTGGATAGAGCACTGGCAATGGAGTCAGGAGGACCTGAGTTCAAATCCAGCCCCTGGCGCTTAATACTTACTAGCTGTGTGATCGTGAGCAAGTCACTTAAACCCAATTGTCTCTAAACAAACAAGCAAAATTCAAAGACTGACCTCTACTGGAAAAATATTAAAAGTTTTTCATCACTTAACTTTATTCCCCATAAGCTTTCTATTAAAAAGCATAAAACTGGATCACAGTGCTGTCAAAAAAGTAAGTGTCCAATTTCCTTTTAAATTTCCATTTCTGAAATATTGATTTTCATGGACCTATAGACTCTCTAAAATACTGTATTTCTTAGAAAGCCAGGAAGACCATGTGAACAGTTTAAACATTGTTCCAAAGAAAATGTTATTTTAAAATGAAAAATTTCAAGTTGCAAAGTTTTAATTTCTACAGTTTTCTTTTGATTTTGTTTTAGAACCTTCCCAGATGTGATGACTCCGTCTAAAATATTTTTCTAAGATAAGAAAAAAGGTTTCTAACATGTTTTCTGTCATCATCTTCAAAGTTTTTTCCATTCAATTCCTATGATACTAATTGTTCCTTCATTACATTAGTAATTAATAATGAAGAAATCTCCATCTCCAATATTACATTCTGAAAATCTGTATTGGCACCTTAGGAAGTCTGACACCACTACAATCACAGACAACTTACTGAGGATTATGCAAATAGCATAACCAGAAAGTAAAGAGAACAAAATCTATCCTCCATGCTATCTATGGAGGATGAGGGCAAGTTCCAGCCACTTGATTTAGGAGTACAACAATAGGAGTCAGAGCCAAACAAGTCCTGGCCAGCCAGTACAAGAGTTTTGAATAATTTATTTATTTAAAACTTATATGCAAAAGTAAAAAACAAAAACAAAAAAACCACTGCCATGTACACAGGACATCATGAGGTTCAATAAATGGAAACAATAAATGCCCAATTCAAGAAGGCCTATATAATAAACATTGTGTTCAGAGCTATCCAGCTTTCTTTGCCTCCTGGTAGGTTTTCTTGGTTTTCTGTTGTGCATTTTCTATCTTATTCCTTTTTTCCCTGTTTCCTCTCTCCCACATCCCCCAAGAAGGATATATATTTATGTATGCATATGTATTTTACATATACATGTACAGATACACATAAATATCTATAATACATACATATATACACTCATATACATTTATGTAAGGTTGTACTATACTTGTTTGTTCTCCATTTCTCTCAAGGTGGATGATATCACATTATTTCCTACATTACAACAATATTACAACTTTACACTACCTAGTTATTTTAAATAGCCTAAAGCAATATTAATATGGCTGACAGTATAGTTTCCTTGTTTTTCTCTTTTGATAAAATTTATTTTAGCTTTAACTTTGTTGGAGGATCAATGATTACTACCTCTGCTTTTTTTCTAATAAATTCTACTCCTGACTATCATTACTGTTTGTATGCATGTCTTATTTTCTATTCCTACTGACTCCTTTGCTTTACTTCTACTTGCTACCCTGCTTTGCTATTACTTAACCTACACTCTTCCCAAGGATCCCTCCTTTCTCCTTTCCTCCTAGTCTCCCCTCCCTCTTTATCCTATTCCCATTAATCGCATACCCTTCTATATCACCTGCTTATTCTTATCCCCCCCCATTATTTCTTTACAAATTCCAAAAACTTTTACACCCTTCTAGATATATGTATTGTTTGCACTTTAACTCATTTCTGGTGTGAGAAGGATCCCAGAACTTCCAGGCCTCCTCCTCCATCTCATTCTTTTGTGTCAGTTCTTAGAGCAGACTTACTTTTTCCACCTTTGCCTACAGTTTTGCTTTTTAGAATCACATCACACTCAGCTCTACCCCAATCTTTCTTTTGAACCATGTAATTACTAATGAAAATCTTAGACATGTAGTTTACATTTCCACACATAAAACATTAAAAAAAAAATCGGTCCCTTGAAATTAGTCTTTGATATTTCCCTTAGATTTCTTTTGGCTCTTATATGTCAAATTTTCTAAAAAGTTTAGGTCTTTTTGCAACAAAATCCTTAAAGTCTAACAATTCATTGAATATCCATTTTTTCCCATTCACAATTATGCTTAATTTTGCTGGGTATGATATTTTTGGCTACAATCTTAGTTCTTCTGCTCTCCACTAACTCAACATCTTTTTTTTTTATTAAAGCTTTTTATTTGTATAACATATGTATGGGTAGTTCCCCAACATTGATCTTTACAAAGCTTTCCATTACAAATTTTACCCCCAGTCCCCTCCCCTCCCCTAGATGGCAGGAAGTCCACTACATGTTAATAATCTCAACATCTTTCTTAAGAGAATTGATGGTACAACATGAGAGACACTAGCATGGTACCACCAGCAAAATGTGCTGTGCTCTATGAGTTCAGAAGAAACACAAAATACGCCAAGTGAGAGTCCCTCCAATGTTCATAAGGACTATGTGTGTTTGACCTACAGCGGAGCCTTCTGAGCTTATTGGCCTGTATGCCCTCAGTCAGACACACTAACTTGTCTCTAACATAGAAGTGTCACTTGGAGCCTCTTTGAGAATGAAGGATAGTAACCATGCCCATTGTCCAAGATCTGCAGTCTTTTAATGTAGCCACTGCTAGGTCTTATGTGATTCTAACTGTGGCTCTGCTGTATTTGAATTGGGTTTTTTGCTCAAAATATTTTCTCCTTGACCTGGGGGTTTCAGAATTTGGCTATGATGTTTCTGTAGATTTTCCTCATGGGATCTCGTTCATTGATCAGTGGATTTTTTTTTCCTGTTCCTATGTTCTCTTCTTGTTCTAACACTTCAAGACAATTTTATTTCTTGTATCACTGTATGAAGATTGCTCTTTTGGTTACAGCTTTCAAGTAGTCTATTTTTGATGTTTTCTCTTCTTTATCCATTCTCTAGATTAGTTATTTTTCTTATGAGATATCTAACATTCTCTATTTTTTCATTCTTTAATATATATATTAAATTTCTGGGTCTCTTATAATTGTTACCTTCCCCTCACTCAGTTCTGGTTTTCAAGGACTCATTTCCTTCCTTAAGATTCTGGATCTTCAGAGAAATGCAAATTAAGACAACTCTGAGATACCACTACACACCTGTCAGATTGGCTAAAATGACAGGAAATGATAATGATAACAGTTGGAGGGGATGTGGGAAAACTGGGACACTGATACATTGTTGGTGGAACTGTGAACGGATTCAACCATTCTGGAGAGCAATTTGGAGCTATGCTCAAAAAGTTATCAAACAGTGCATACCCTTTGACCCAGCAGTGTTTCTACTGGGCCTATATCCCAAAGAGATTTTAAAGGAGGGAAAGGGACCCACATGTGCAAAAATGTTTGTGGCAGCCCTTTTTGTAGTGGCAAGAAACTGGAAATTGAAAAGATGCCCATCAATTGGAGAATGGCTGAATAAATTATGGTATATGAATGTTATGGAATATTATTGTTCTGTAAGAAATGATCAACAGGAGGATTTCAGAGAGGATTGGAGAGACTTAACATGAACTGATACTGAGTGAAATCAGCAGAACCAGGAGAACATTACACACAGCAACAAGACTATACGATGATCAATTTTGATGGACATGGTTCTCTTCAACAATGATGTGTTTCAAACCAGTTGTTCTGCGATGAAGATAGTCATGTACATCCAGAGAGAGGCCTGTGGGAACTGAGAATGAACCACCACACAGCATTTTAACGCTTTCTGTGAATATTTCCATGCATTTTGTTTTCCTTCTTAGGTTGTTTTTTCCTTCTTCTCTTTGTAGATCTGATGTTTCTTGTGCAGTAAGATAACTGTATAGATATGTATACATGTATTGTATTTGTCATATAATTTATCCTATTTAGCATGTATTAGATTACCTGTCATCTAGGGGTGGGGAGTGGGAGAAAGGAGGGGAAAAGCTTGGGAAAAAAAAAAGTTTTTGCAAAGGTCAAAAAAAAAAAGAAAAAAAAGATTCTGGATCTTTCTAGTTGGTTGACTTTCTTTTCATAATCTTGTTTTTCTCAGATTATTCTTATTTTTTAAAAGTTTTTCTTCAATCTCTCTCATTTGATTTTTAAAGTCTTTTTTTGAGATCTATGAATTGAGGGAGGCAGGAGACCATTTAATGTTTGTACTCTTTGATATAAGGGAGGTATTTTTTGCTTCAGTATCATCCTCTGAACATAAACCCCAGTCTTTCCTATTCCCACAGTAACTTTTTATGGTTGGGATCTTTGTTCATTTTTTTTTTTAACAATTTTTTTTTTTTTTTTTTTGCTTAGGCAATTGGGGTTAAGTGACTTGCCCAGGGTCACACAGCTAGGAAGGGTCTGGGACCAGATTTGAACTCAGGTCCTCCTGACTTCAGGGCTGGTGCTCTAACCACTGCACCACCTAGCTGCCCCGATCTTTGTTCATTTTTTTAAGAACTTATACAAATTGTTGGTGTAATCCCTCTAGTCTTGAGGTACAAGGAATGGTGACTTTGGCCTCAGGTCCTCCCTTCAGTTCTCCCCTCTGGCCTAGAACCCCAAACCAGGAACTCCATCCTCTTAATGCCAGCAACATCCCTGCCATATCTTTCTGCACTCACCGGCATGTGCTGGTTCCTTCTTGCCCAGGGCCCCATCTTGACAGCACACCTGGACCCAGTGTTTCTTATCAGAAGAGGTTCCCTCAATCTTCCCAGACCCAGACATCAAGTTCTCTCACTGAGAGATGAAAGTTCTTGTGGCTGGAGCTCAGGCTACCTCCCAACTCACAGAGCCCCAGGGCCCACCCATTGCTGTTTCAGTATCTCTTTGCATCTTTTCTGATCGTCCTCAGAAAACCACTCTTCTGTGCCAATTCTTTTTTGTTTTTACCATTCCACATTCATCCTGAAGTACTATTTTGTCTTACTTATGAGGAAATATGGAGAACTTGGAATTGTCTGGCCTACTCTGCCATCTTCCCAGAATCCTCTCTTAACATAAATTTCAATGTCAAGAAATAAGATTAGAAAAATGAGCAAACAACAACAATAAAGAATTCAACCATTAAAAAACTACCTACAATGTCGGGAAAGACCAAAACAAAAAATCAGACAACAACGTCAAAACACTGAAACAAAACCTCCAAAAAAAAAAAAAAAGTTTAGATCCAAGTTCAACAAGATTTCCTGGAATAGTTGAAGAAAGAGCTGAGTGGCAGAGGAAAAATCAGAAAAAGAATGAGAATGAAAAAAATTAGAAAAACAATTAAAATTTGATAAAAGAGACACAAAAATACTGAAGAAAATACCACTTTAAAAAGCAGAGTTCACCTAATAGTTTAAAAATAGCCAAATGGAAAAGGTACAAAATCTCACTGAAAGAAATGATTCCTTAAAAATCAGAATTAGACAAATGAAAAGCTAATGACTTTATGAAACATCAAAAAACAATAAAACAAAGTCCAAAAAATGAAAAAAGAAAAGAAAAAAAAGAAGAAATGTCTAGAATCTAAATATCTTATTTCAAGAAATTATCAAGGAAAATTAATTGCTCAAATATCTTAGAGCCAGAGGGTAAAACAGAAATTGAGAGAACTTACCAATCACTTCCTGAAAGAATGAAAATAGTATAGCTAAATTGCAAGTGAAATAATATAACTAAATTCCAGAGCTCCCAAGTCAAAGAGAAAATATTTCAAGTAATCAGAAAGAAACAATTCAAATATCATAAAGCCACAATCAGGAATAAACAAGCTTTAGCAGCTTCCACATCAAAAGAGCAAAAGGCTTGGAATATGTTTCAGAAGGCAAAAGAACTAGGATAAAAACCAAGTATCACCTACCCAGTACAATTGAATGTAATCCTTCAGGGGGAAAAAAAAAAAAACCAAAAAAACATTTAATGAAATACAAGATTAAATGAAAAGCTCAAAGATAAACAGAAAATCTAATATTCAAACAAAAGACTCAAGGAAAGCATAAAAAGATAAACATGAAAAAGCAATCATAAGGATCTCAATTAAGTTAAACTGTTTACATTCCTATATAAGAAGAGGATACATACAACTCCTAAGAACTTTAGCAATATTAGGGCAAATAAAAGGAGTTTATATAGACAGAGGGCATGGATATGATTAGTTGGAATGATCAAGAAAAATGAAGGGATAAGAAAGGAATACATTGGGAAAAAGGGATAAGGAGAGATTTTCTCACATAAAAGAGATGCAAGGAATGGAAGGGAAACTGGGGCAGACAATGCTTAAATTTCAGTCTCAATAGAACTGGTTCAAAGAGTAAAGAATATACATAGACACACTCAGTTGGCCACAGAAATGTAACTTACCCAAAAGGGAACTAGGAAGGGAAAAGGACAAGACAAAGGTGGGAAGGGGTGAGGAAGATGATAAAAAAAGAAAGCACATTAAAGGAGGAAGCAAAATAGACTTTTGAAAAAGGAAAGGATAAAAGAAAGGAAGAAACCAAAGAAAATGGGAAGGGAAATACAGTTAATAATGATAATTATGAATATGAATCGGATGACTTTATAAAAGCAAAACTGATAGCAGAACAGATTGAAAACCAGAATTTAGCAATATGCTGTTTACAAGAGACATAGTTTAAACAGAAAGACACTCAGTTAAAATAAAGGGCTGGAGTAAAATCTAATATGCTTCATCTGAACTTTAAAAATTCTGGAATAGCAATCATGTGAGCAAAATAATCGTTTATAACCAACGATTTGAAAAGATCCAAAGTTACCTCCCCCTTCTTTTTTCTAAAGTCCTGACTTTAAAAGTTCAGACTCAAGAAAGACACTGCTGATAATGACTACCTTTCTGGTTCAGACCCTACCTGGGTAAGGAAGTATATATAGTATACTGCTAAAGATTGAATAGGGCATAAATTCTTTGACTCATGATGAAAAAAAAATGTGTCTACCTCATAAGAACTGATGAACTCTTGAGTGCAAAATGACAATTTTCTCTCATGATTTTTCTTGCTTTTAAAAAAATTTGGCTTCTATAGAAATGTTTTGCATGACTTTACATGTATAACTGATATATTGCTTGCTTTCTCAGTGGATGAGGGAGAGGGTGGGAAGGAGGCAAAGAATTTGGAACTCAAAATTTATAAAGAAAAGAAAGCCAAAAAATAAAGAACAGATTTGAAAGAATATGTATTTTAAAAAATTTAAAAGTCTCCCACTGTGGAATAATCACTGACTAATTAGAGGGAAAGGCAAAATTTTAATGCCAAATGAAAAAAATAGATAAAAAGACAATAGTGCATGCAATTATTGCACTATTAACTCATTATATTTCTTAAATTGTTAATACTGAAAAATAAAAAAAAAGTGAAGACTTTGACCAAGTTTAATCAAAATAACACAAAACAGTCTACTTATACAGAAAAGACCTAAAACACGGTCAATGTCCTAATCAGAAAATAAAGCATATTAATTAATGTACGATTTTCAAGTTCCAGTTCAAAGAGTTTGAAATTCTCAATCAGAGCTGTTCAAAAATGGAGTAAGTTACTTTGAGAGGTACCAAGTATCCCATTACTGGAGTCCTTTAAACAGAAACTAGATGACTACTTGAGATGTTGTAGAGATATAAACTGAGCCAGATTCAAGGTACTTTCAAATTCAGAAATAGCATAGGGTTTATCTTCTTTCCTCTCTTTTCACAGCAAGAAATCAGAGTAGGTTTTTGGTAGTAGGAAAGGATTCAGAGGAGAGGGAGAGATTAGAGAGGTAGGAAGAAAATCAACTGAGCAAAATCAGGTCATATTTGAAGCTTCAGCATTGAAAATCTGGAAGTTAATCCTAAGAAGCCATATATATGGGCCTGTACTATTAATGAGCTGATTTCAATAAATATTAGCTAGGCTGTAAACTGCTACTTACAGCAATACCATTTATATTTGTAGAAATACTATTATTTTCATTATAACCACCTCAGACTAAGCATAAGACTGTGCTTATAGATGGTCTTTAACAGATACTTATTGATAGTGAAAAATGAAGAGTACATGAGTAAGGAAATTTCAAAGAAATGCATAGTAAGCTAGTAAAAATAGCATGAGTAAAGGAGCAAAAGTAGGCAAGCAGTAGATACTTAAGAAATTAATTAAATGTTCAAAGATAGTAAAAGACAATGTGCTAAGTGTGGGTTATTCATTAACACACACACACACACACACACACACACACACACACCCCTTTTTTTTAAAGACTGCCACCAAAATACATGTTAGGTTCAAGTCAAGAAGCATTTATTAAGCGCCTATCATATGCAAGGGGATACAAAGCACTGGAAATACAAAGAAAGACAAAACACAGTCCCCAGATGGGGGAGAACACGTGTAGACAACTATACTCAAATAAGACATAGACATGCACAGGATAAATTGGAGATTATCTCAGAGGAAAAGAACAAACAATAAGGTAAATCAGGAAAGCTTTCATAAATGAGGGAAGCTACTAACTGATACCTGAAGGAAGCCGGGAGAGAGGAATTAAAAAAGGCAGTGGGACAGCCAGGGAATATGCATGGAGTCAGGAGCCAGACAGTCTGGCTCAAGGAGCAGCGAGGAGGTGTGTATCACTGGATCATAGAGATGTATAAGAGAATAAGGTTTAAGACTGGAAAAATAGCAAGAAGCTAGGTTAACAGGAGATTTAAAAGTAAAGTAGAGAATTTTATATTTGATTTTCAAGGTAAGAAGGAGCACCTGGAGTTTATTAGGTTAAAACTTGGTCCCCATTTGATGAACAAAGGTAGGGACTCAAAATTGAGTTTCCCAGGAATGCAGATTTAAGTATTAATTTATTAATGGTCCCAGAGCTCCCACATGCTCATAGGTCCTCACCTGAAGACTTTGAGACAGGTGGTCTTAACCATTTCTATGTTATGGATCCATTTGGCAATCTTATGATCTCATATCATATAAAAACACAACATTACCAAGGAAATCAAATATATTGAAATGCTGTTATAAAAAAAAAAAAAGTAAGTCCATGATTTCTAAGGTTAAGAACACCTGATTTGTCTTTAAAATGTAGTCAAGTATCCCAGCTAAAGTTAAGAAATAAAAGAATATTGCCAGATACCTATCTTCCTATCATACCTTGGATAGCTGAATGGATGCTCAAAAGCTTTGATCAAGATGATGATTTTGCTGAAGCACCTACAGACCATTAAGTCAGAGTTCAACAGTTTTCCTGTGTTGGGTTTTACAAACTGTGGCCACACAATGATTCTCTGGCTATCTCCCAATAGTACTTATCCTGACTGCTACTCCTACTCAAACTTTTGAAAGAACTTACTGTCATGGGCAATATGCTGATTGACATGGTCTGCTGGGTTAAGAACAGCTTTTATTCATATTATCATCCTCTAGATGGAAAATAATGAATTTTGATTGCCAACAGCTACAAAACAACATTCCAAATCAGCCTGATCACTAGGAATGACTATGTAGAACATACCACAAGGCTTAATACTTCACATTCCACTTGCTCTTTTTTAAAAAGTAGCTTGCATACACAAAGGCCAGCACACACATTTTTTAAATGAGCTTCTTTTCTTCTAAATGGTTATCATTCCCTGAAAGTAAATTAGGAATTCAGGAAAACAGATGACTGTGTATGTACACACACACACACACACACACACACACACACACACACACACACACACACAGCCCCCCCAAAGAACTAAAAGAATTAAGCAACTTAACACTTAAGTACTGAGGGAAATATAATCACACTAATCATGCAGAGTTTTATCTTAAAGGATTTGTAAATTTATGTATATCGTTATATGAGACAAGTGTCATAAATCTGAATATTATAATTTTCAGTGTATCTATAATAAATTCTGTTATATTGTATAATCCCAATGACCTACCCTAAGATTTGGTTAATAAAAAAATTTAAGCATGATAAAAAGTAATGCACAAAAATATTATGGCACAAGGTTAATGCATAACTTTATAACATTTAATAAAAAAAGCAAATGTGCTTTTTCAGGATTCCAAATGCAATAATTTAAAATTTAGGTCAACAAAACACATTAAAGCCAACATAATCATATAGAGAACAAATTCATTTCTTTTCTATTAACATTTTCAAAGCAACTAACAAATCCAGTGAATAAAACTGATGTAGAAAAAGTGTCAAAACTATTCAAATTTGAATTTATTATTTAAATATCATTTGGCCTATTGTTTTAATGCAAAAATATCTAGAGGAGCACAGGACTTTATTGCCTTAATCTTATCTTAACATAGAACCACAGAAATGAGCTGTTATTATCATTAACTTATTATGTGATGTATGATTACTATTTTACACACCTCTCTTCAGGATTTTTCCTATTAGTCGTATTTTTTTAATTTAAAATTTAAGTAGAAAATGAGAAAGAAAAACAAAGTAGTAAAAGGAAAAAAACACTGTTGTGTACAGCACCTATAAGAGGATTCAAAATATGCAACAATAAACTTCCATTTCAAGAAAGCGTATATAATAAAACACATTGTATTCAGAACAATCCATCTTTGCTTCCTTGCAGTTTTTTTTTTGTTTGTTTGTTCTCTGCTTTTACTTTTTATTTGATTCTTTTTTTCCCTTTTCTTCCCTTCTGATTTCCCATCCAGGCTACAGTTCAGCACAGATATATTTATGTTTACATAACTATATAGATGGAAAAGCAGACATGGAAATATACAAATACACATATATATACATTATCTTTAATAATGTATATATATGTTTCCTATCCCTGCTAATTCTTCCACTTTACCTCTTGCTAACTTGCCTCCCCCACCAAGAATCCCTCCCACATCTTCTCCCCTACCCTTCCCCTCCCTCTTTATCTCTTTCTCTTTAATCTACACACCCTTCTATATATAGTCCACCTTATCCTATTCCCTCCCTCTCTAATTTTTTTATATATTTTGGAGTTTTGGATAGTCATTACTGGTCAGTCATTACTGGTGTCTCTGACCACTGTCCAAAGCCAGAGCCATTCCCCCTCGTCTCCCCTTCTCTGACACTCTTGTCTGGGTAATCTATCTGCCTCTTTTGAGTCGGTTTGTGTCCTGGGTTCCCTCCAAGTCAGAACCCCTATCTCCTCAAAACAAAAGGCTTCACCAAGTCAGCATTTAAACATAACCCAGAATAAAAATAATGTAGCTAGCAAGCACACCACAGTCTAGAAAAACAAGAAGTTACCAGGTTACTTACTGCACAGAAAAGCAAACATGGTAAAGGGGTTCGGGGTTTGGGTTTTTTTAAAGCTACAGTACTGATAAGGACTAATGAAATAAAATATGCAGAAGGACTTGCCTTTTGACATAAACTTAGCCTCCCTCTTCCTTAAATTCCCATCCATGGACGTACATGGACAACCTGCCACCAAGTCCAGTCCTTTCCACCCCCCATTCACACAACCTGCTTTCCCTGAAACCCCCACCCCCACCCCCCAGCACCTCCCACTGGCTCTGCTGGGTTTCTGTGCCCCGGGGATTCTTCCCACTCCACTTCATTCTCCGCTCATCCTTCAAAATGATCTTGCTCAGCCCAGGCTCAATGCTATCAAAGCCCTCCTGGGCATTTCTCCTGATCCGGGAAGTCTGTCAGGCTTCCCAGCCTGGACTCCTCCTGCCCCTGCCTCTAGTGGCTCTCTTGGGATGTGTTGGGACACCATCCTCCAATTCTCCCAGCTGTCACTTTCCCTTCCTTTCCCTCAGGCCTGGCACACAATCCTGTTTCCCTCTTGGCTTCTCTGGCTTGGTGTTTCCCAGTTCTCCTTGATCTCAGGGCCTCCCTGAGTCTGCTCCCAACTTATGGGGTGTGTTTGCTATTTGCAGTGGGAGTCCCTTGGGGCGAGGACCATTTCTGCCTCTGTCTTCCCTAGCACTTGGCTCTGCTTCTGACCAGAAAGTGCCGTAGGAGTGACTTACCCCACCCCCACTGCCCCAGCCTCTCCCTTCTCCCAAGTTCACAATCTTGAAGCTATCCCCACTCTCCCTCATCCATATCTCAGTCACTTGTCACTTTTGCAGCTTTTATTTCCTTCTACAAATTCTCTTGCATTCCCCCCTTGTCTCTCCTGGACTATCACAACGCTTCCAAATTGTTCTCGCTGGCTTTTCTCTAAAATTTCACATTTAAAGTAACTACAAAATATCTAAAATGGTGCCAAAGTTTGCTTGTTAAGTGTTTCTCCACCATCAAGTATTCAAACATTTAAAAAATAAAGCCCTGTTAAAAGAGTAGAGTGAGATCTTCCTTTGACCCAGGTGTAACTGTGCGGTCCCCAAAGGAAGGTGGCAAGAAGGTGGCAGGAGTTTTCCTTCTGCCCTGCAGAAGCTGCCTGTCTGAGAACCCAGGTAATGTCCACCTGTACCAACACAAGGCAATGTCAGCCACTGGCTACCATTCCCATCTCCCGACTGGGATGCGGAAAATCTCTGGTGTGAAAGGGAGCCACCCCTTCCCTCTCACTTCAGGGCTAGCATCTCTAGCATCTGTCCCAAGTAGGGAACAGCTTTCCTCCTCCTGCTACTTAGGTTCAACTTCCCTTTCCTGGCTAACATCCAATCTTCAGAGGGAACAGGGCCCTCCCTCTCAAACTTGCCTCCGGCCTCTTTCCACTCATAATGAACCTTCTCCCCAGCTCACATCCCACACATCCCAGTGATTCTGAACATCATACAAACTCCCTTTCATTTCCCCTACTATTTGATTCCTTATTCCTATTCCCCTAAAGTTCAAACCAAATCCCATCCATCCCCTCCCCAGGGAACCCCGGTTACCTAGACCACAAATTTCCCTTCAGGCCAGATCTCTACCTCTCCCTTCCATCTACAAGCAAGCATCAAAAGGAGCTCCCCTTGATGAGCCAGTCTTCCTAGTCACCTGTCCAATCCTGGTGGCCCCTTCTCCTATGTTGATGATAAGATTGTTTCATCACTCCTTGATCCTCACACACACTCCTGGACCTTCTTCTCCCCTTCAGGAGCCAGTTCTCCTCTACACTGGGCGCGCGTGCGACACACACACACACACACACACACACACACACACACACACACACTCTTCCTCAAACACCATAACCATTCAATTCTTCATCCTACTCACTTCTCATAAAGTACTCTCACCATCCCACCTCATCTACCCACAAAAATGATCATACCTTCCATTTTTCAGGAAGGAAGAAAGGAAGGCAGGAAGGAAATCATGGACTGTTTATATAGTCATGCAGAGATATGTCCAAATGGCTAAACAACAACAAATTTGCTATGGTGGAAGAAATGTGAGCTATAGCAATGAGACAAGAAAAAAAGAATTTAAAGGAATAAATATGGGCAAAAAGGAAATAAAATATATTTGCATATATATGACAGTTTGGAGAATCTTAGAATCACTTAAACTTTTACTGGAACAATAATCAGCAAAGTTATAAGATATAACCAACAATTCCACACAGGAAAACATTAAAAAAAATTCCATTTAAAGTAACTACAAAATATATAAAATATTGGGAATCTATCAAGATATCCAACGGAACTAAAGGAATGTAATTATAAAACATTCCACAAAAATAGAGACCTATGAATATTAACTGGTGAGATCATACAACAAAATTATAATCCCACCTATGTTAATTTGTTTATTCAGGCAGGAAAAGATTATGATAGAAGTTGGAGATGTGGGAAAACTGGGATACTAATGCAATGAACCAGCTATTCATTCTGGAGAATATTTTGGAACTATGCTCAAAAAACTATAAAACTGTCCAGACCCTTTGATCCAGCAATACCACTTCTGGATCAGTATCCCAAAGAGATCATATATGAGGGGAAAGGACCCACATGTGCAAAAATGTTTGTAGCAGATCTTTTTGTGGCAGAAAAGAACTGGAAATTGAGTGGATGCCCATCAGTTGGGGAATGGCTGAATAAGTTATGGTATTTAAATGTAATAGAATACTATTATTCTATTAAGAAATGCCTGGAAAGGCTTACATGAGCTGATACTGGGTGAAATAATACTGGGTTCTACAAAGAGAACATTGTATATAGCAACAGCAGGACTGTGTGATGGTCAAATACATCAACTAGAACTAGTTCTCAGCAATACAGTGATCCAAGGCAATTTCAATAAACTTTGGACGTAAAATGCCATCCGTATCCACAGAAGGAACCGTGGAGACTGAATGCAGATCGACCCAACATGCCTCATATAAAATTCATATTAAAAATAAATATACACATATAATCTATATCAGATTGCTTGATGGTTTGGAAAGGGAGGAAGTAAGGAAGGAAGGGAGAAAAAAAATTCTAACAAAATCTTACAAAAATGAAAGTTGAAAACTAACTTTACATGTAATTGGAAAAATAATGTACTATTAGAATAAATTAGCTTAGTGTTTTAATAAACTCTACACCAATCCCAGCTATTGGAGAAAGGATTCATTATCTAACTAAAAACTCCTAGGAAAACTTTAAAGCAGTCTGGCAGAAATTACACTTAGAAGACCAACATTTTATATTATACCAAGATTGGCTCCAAATGGATATATGACTTAAGACTTGAAAGCTTAATAAGCAAATTAAGAGGAAAGGGAAAGAAAATTTCTTTTAAATATATGAAAATGAAATGCAGGGATCTATGAAAATTAAAACACAGTGAGGCTCTGCCTCACTCACCAGATTGGTAAATTTGACCAAAAAAAAAAAGGAAAAATGACCATTTGTTGAAGGCTCTATGGAAAAAGGTAAATTAATGTTCAGCTGACAGAGCTAATTAGTTTAGCTACTCCAGTAATCAATTTGGAACTATATCTAAATAGCTAAAGCACCAATTCTCAAACTTTTTATTCTCAGGGTCCCTTTACATTCATAAAAACCAAGGACCCCACAAAAACTTTTGTTGATATGGCTTACATCTGTTGACATTTATCACATTAGATATGTGCCCTTCCTGAGTACCAACATTTACTAGTTGTGTGACCTTGGGCAAGTCCCTTCACCCTGTAGCCTCAGTTCCTCATTTGTTAAAATGTGGAAAGAAGGAAATGGCACATTTGTTAAGAAAACCCCAAACGGGGTCACAAAGAATCCGACATCCCTGAAAAAAAAAACCAAAAAAACCCCAAAAAAAACGTTTCAGTAGAAACAGCCCGATGATGGAGGCTTTGAAAGCCAGGAAGACTGAGTTCCAATCCATCCTTAAAAATTCACTAGCTGTGTAACCCTGGCCAAGTTATATAAGCTGTTTGCCACTAGAGAATGACAAACAAATGGTATCTGTACCCAAAAATCCACAGAGATCTACAAGGTACAAAGAATCAAGACAGGACCAAAATGTTTCAATAAGCACTGAGGACACGAGGAAAGGCAACAGTCTTTGCCCTCGAGGAGTGGACATTGCAGAGCTAGAACCAGTACAGCAGGAAGCAGGTCATCAGAGCCTGGAGGCACCAAGAATGACCTCCTGCAGAAATCCTAGAAGGAAACGAGCTTAACTTTTTTTGTAGATATGAAATCTGCATTTAATGCAATACGAACCACTATGTCCTATGACTGAATCATGTCAGTAATTACACTAATTCAAGTGGCATTTACCAACATACCTCCACACACAAAACCCTTCCACTCACAGAAGTGTTTTTCACTCTATTTTCAATCCTGGTCTCCCTTAGAGTGCCGTGAGGTCACATTTCCAAGGACAGAGGAGAGCAGATGGGGGGGGGAGAAAGGATGACCAATGTCTCAGGTCTCAGGCCATTGCTCCCTAACAGGACATAACACACAGACCACTTTCCTCCCCGTCAGCCCCCACCCCACCATCTAGAAAACAACAGAGAGCACACAGTTTCAACAGATTTTAAAACAGTGTGCAGGATCTCAAAGATTCACCTGAACAAGATGAATTCTACAAGATTCTCTATCTGGCTTCTCCGACAGGACTACATGCAATCAGTGACCCCAGTCTTGTAAAGAAAATTTGAAAAAGTTTAGGAGAAAGCAGTAGTCTCCATCTCCCGCCAGACATACTAATTTCTTTTTTTGTTTGTTTTTTGTTTTTTTCTGAGGCAATGGGGGTTAAGTGACCTGCCCAGGGTCACACAACTAGGGCATGTTAA